>JBAPGN010000320.1:9814-30139 GCA_037355405.1 Vitis amurensis | reverse complement strand
TATTCAATTGACATGTCTTAGCTCTCAAATAGCCTATGTCAAGTTCCACTTAAGGAACTACTATGGTCATAGTTTCCATGAACACACTTCCTTAGGATCACCTAAGGAGACACATTGTCTCAATCTCATGAGATATCATGGTGCCTCTATTGAGAATACCTATTGTACTGGCTTCCATCAATAGTGACCTAATATATAGGGAATATATTACGATCTCACCCGTAGGTCAAAGCCACTGTTGACTTTATCACAAGCTCAATATTCTCTCAAGGTTGAGAAACAACACAATGAAGTAGTTTGGTGATATCATGACTACTTGATAGCCTTAAGTCATGACTCACCATAGGTCCTATCCAATATCTAACCATACACACTAGTGTACTCACCATGGGAAACTCATCCTGATAGCCAAGATCAACCATCCCTCCAATTACAACCTCAACCTCTAATAGGTTGCCTAGACCCATGAACTGGTTGTGAACAAGTCATTTATTTGCAAGGAATCCATGATTGAGATCTTTTATAGAACTCCTAATGCACCCAAGTCACTGATTACTACTCAAAACATGCTATTTTGTAGCTTGTAATTAGCTCTTTTAAACACCCTTGAGTAGTAATTATTACCTTTTAACTCAATTGGCATGTTAGGGACCCTTGCAATCGTTTTCTATATCAAATTGTGTTAAGTTTTGGTGTTTTGTGATAGCTTTTTTGCTCACCAAAGCAATTTAAGAATGAGGGAGAGCTGTATATAGTTCATGGCAAAGCTTTTGGAAGCTCAAATTCATGAAGAAACCAAGCTTTGGAGCCTCATAGTCCTTTGCCTTAGTCGTTCAAAGTATGCAAGGAAAGAGCAATGGAGAGAGGAAAACAAAGTGAAGAAAATAGAGGACAGCAGCTGCAGTCTTCCTTCACACTTTTGGAGCACTTCCCGAAGTCCATTTTCTATATACTATATACCATTTCAAAGCTCAGGAAGTCAAGAATCCAACGCTTCAAACCGTGTACAATTTGGAGCTAAAATGAGGAATATATGGCCTTCGGAAGACAACTGCATCAAGCTGAGGGACAATTTCGCACCTTGCGAAATTGGAACTTCAACGTGCGAAATTTAAAGTGGATGGCAGCTGTGCAGTCGCGGTGAAGCCCAACATGCGAAAGTGATTTTGCAACTTGCGAACTTGGATCTCAACGTGCGAAAGTGGATTCTAAGTTGCGAAATCAACTTGCGAAATTTTCGCAAGTCACCATGCAACGTGCGAAACTGGGATATTTGTGCACCGACTCTTTTTCTTTTGATATTTTGTGTCTAAATCTCCATTTTCTCCTTGTATTCAGCCACTCATGTAATTCCTTAGCTAGGAAGTATTCAAGGAAGGGTAAATTACCTTCCTATATAAACTCTCTTGTAAACACTTAAAAAAAAACTCTCGCTGGGGAGCTTGTTCCAGGAGACCAACTTTTGTATAGTTTTGGAAGGAGAAATACAGAGCTCTCTTTGCTTTCCTTTTCTCTCTTCTATTTTCTTTTTCTTGGAAGCCAAACAACCTCTGAGGATGTTTTCCCAGAGGATGAGAGGCTAAACCTTTGGTTTCTTGGAGTGAAGGAAGCTAGGTGAAAAGTTCAAATGCCAAAAGTGGAAAACTCTCGTGCATTAAATACAGGTAGTTGGAGGTTCATAAATGGCTTTTAAATCTAAAAGTTTTGCTTTAAATCCCTTAGAATCACTTTGAATGGCCAATACATGATAAGCTTTTAGGTCTCTGTTGGATACTTATTGCTAGATCCACATAAGGACCATTAGTTATCATGTACGAGCCATTGGAAAGTGGCTCAAGGTGAAGACCCATAGTGTCTAAAGCCATTAATGGAACTTGACTACCATTTCTATTGACTTTTATGGATTAAATCTTCATTGTTAAACCTATACCGGTTCGGGAAACAACCATCCTTTATGTTGTTGTCCCCTATACGAGGAGAAAAATCCGGAATTTCCCACTTTGCATTCTGAACTTGATCCTAGCAACCTTTAGCTCTGGGAGACTTTCTTTCTTCCATTTTTACCTAGTTTTATGTTAGTTTAGTTTCAAACACCACTTTCAAAACAAATTTTATTTTCTTTTAAACTTTAAGTTTTTGACAAAGGAAATCATTGGATTCAATTTCTAATCTTAAGTCTATCACTGGTAGAGTGAAAACCCATCCCAGAGTTCGACCCTAGAGCTGCTATACTATAGTAGCTTTGCTACGCTAGTATGAGGTCATAGGATTTATAAATATTTTTTATTAAAAGACCCGATTGGGCACGAATCAGTCACGTACAATACAAAAGATGTAGACAAGAATCCTCATAAAGTGTAATGTATGGAATAAGAAAAAATAAAAGTGAAACTGGAATATCATTAAATAAATAATGAATTCCAAATCTATTACGTCATGTCATACTTTGAAGGACTATATCCTAACACTTGCATCATGATTCACTATAGGCCTTATCTAGTGTGCATCACATATACTAGTGCACTTAACATGAGAAATCCATCTTGACTACTAAGACGAGTCATCCCTCCAATTTGGAGAGTGCACTATAGTTTCTATTGGATTGCACAAATCCATTAATTGACTGTAGACAATTTATCTACTTATAAGGAACCTATGACTTGTATCTTCTATGCAACTTTTAATGCACCCAAGTCATGTATAATGTAAGAGATATAAGTTGAATGTTCAAATTAATGTTAATGCATGTAAAGGATAGCAATAGAGTAATCAAGTCTGACTTTGTTACATCATTTTTTGCATTTAGGGGCCTTAATCCCAACATGTAGGGCTCCTACCAATTCCCTATTAAAATACACAAGTTTAATTCATGCATCCTCAACCTCATATGAATATTAGTAAGTTTATTAAGGTCAAGGATCATTCCATTATGTTTGGAACCATGAATTTGGGTTCGTGTATCGAAAAATCGAAACTCATTTTCTTTTTCTTTTCCCTTTTTAAGAAAACAATGGGAAGATGGATACTAATTGAAATTGGTTGCACTTCATTTTTTTAAAATAAAAAAAAAATTAAACCCTAATGACTAAGATATGTATATTTATAAAAGTTTAAGAGTTAATTTTCTTTGGAGAAGATTTTGAAAAAGCAACTTTTTAGGCATTGAAGCATTCAAAATATTAAACACAACAACCTTTAGAAAAAGTAGGGTATGAAGATGATTAAGCGGCATGAAATTTAATATCTATAAACATTATCAACAAACAACCATGAAATAATCCAAAAATAATGCAAAACCACATGGAGTAGGCCCAAGCCACCTATCATGTACAATCAAAGGGCCTAAATAGAGTGAGAACAACTCCAAAACAACAAACCTAACTCTAATCCTAATAGGCATCAATCAATAAATAAAACTAATCAACTTCATGCAATTATCAACAATTCACAAATGGATATCAAAACATGTTATTATTCAAAAAATATTTAAACTAACAATTATGTGATCTTAAAAAAAAAAATAATCAACTTGGAACCAACTCTTGAATAATTAATATCAATCATATGATTTTTTTTTTTAAAATTTGGGATCAACTCATGGAAAATCAATATATAATCAATCACAAGCTATCAAATCTAATACCATTATGTGACTTAAAAAAAAAAAGGAACTTGGAATCAACTCGTGGATAATCAAAATATAATCAATCATAAGTTTTCAAATTTAATATCAAACATGTGACTTTAAAAAAATGGTAACTTGGATTCAACTCATGAGCCATATTAATTTCATTATTATCAAGTTAATAACAACATAACAAAGAATATAACCATGAACCCCCAAATTAACTCTATGTTAAAATTTCTAACTCAATACAAAGATTTTGAAAAGTGATAGACTTTTTATGCAGACCAAGCACTCTCATTGTACAATTCATATGATCAATTTACTTTGCTACGGTCTTGTATCTTGAAATAAAAGGCAATGCCTATTGTTATGATGGAGAACAATTGTTTTAAAAAAATGACAAACATATGCATTTGTAGAGATACCCACTGATCGGGTAGATTGACTTCTTTTTCTTTGAACTTAGCATGTAAAGGCTTACTTGTCTTTTGTGGCGTGAATGAAGCAATTTCAGTTTCACAGTTCAAATTTCCAACAATTCCTCATGTTTTATCAGGGCTAGTAGATAGAGCATCTAATTTCCAAGGTATTAAGCAATATAAAGGCAAAGTTTGTCGCTATGTGCCATTGTTCCATTAATTTGGCTTATTGGTAAAAAACCAAACCTAGAACTTTTAAGTATATGGTCTACCATGAGGAATTAATTTGAAAGAAATTGGTGTCTACTTAAGCTCCATAAAGGCCTTAGTGATTGAGTTCATAGCACAACCTCTCTTGTACATTATGAAAGATCAAAGGGAGATTAGAATAAGAAGTAGAAAATTGTTGTCCATAACTTGTAGTTCATGTTCTTTGATGAATCCAAGATAAATAGGCATTGGATGAATTGTTATGGAACATCTTCGATGGTGTTTGGTATACATCTTAAGTTCACAAGATATGACAAAGTTAGCTATGCAAAGAGAGTTTACCTTTTTTTTAGGATACTATAAAATCATAGTGAACAAATTAAAATAGGATGAAGAACGAAGGTGACTTGTCTACCCTCATTAAAGGAGAATGTTTTGGTATGTTTTATAGAAAAAAATAATAATGATAAAGGAAATTATTTTTTTTTTTCAAAAATAAAAAAATTTAAGGGATCACTTAGAGATAAGATCAAGATGTTGCTTTTGACATAGCCAAAACTGCAATCCTGTTAACAATTGAAAATGATAAAAAATGTAAAATAAAAAAATAAAAACACACACACACACATACACACATTTTTATTTTTGCTACCAAACAAAGTCTTTAGTTATTGGAGGAATACCCATTTCATAATAGAGGTAAAGGATCTCCATTCTCAAATGGAGGTTGAGTTCAAATGGAGCGTGTGCCACCAGCTGTGAACCGAGAAATCAATTTTTTTTTTCTAACATTATTTTCAATTTATAAGTCTTGATGCCATTTTTAACCCTTAGAGGAGCCAAGGTAGTTGAAATTGATCACATTAGCATCATTGGTTCAATAAATAATTTAAAAACAATCAATTCTTTAAAATCACATTCCCAACACATTATCATTCCCAACCCCAATTATCGTTTAAAAGCAATAACTCTTTTACAAAACACATTATCATTAAAGTATGAAAAAAAATGTATTAGTTGTAAAAAGATCATAGAAGACTTCCTTCCCTATGAACAATATTTCTTACGCACAAATTGCATGCAATGGGGTGAAGCCCAATTATATGTATTAAAGGATTTCAACTTCTTACTATTTGTCTCGTGCCATAAATTCACATTGAAGTATTTTACAATCTTTGTGATGAACATGCCATATGGGAAAACTGAATCTTCGCTCAATGAATAAGCTTTCATATGCCGAAAAATTATATACTCCATATTAATCTTCCTCTTTATTAGAATATTATCAACTAGAAATGCCTCCAAGAAAGATACATCATCTCGATGTCCTCTTTTAGGGATAAAAATGTAAGAAATCATGTGTTGTAGGACCTAACTCAACACAATCAAGGAATAAGATGTTGGTATACCAGCCTTATGATAACCACACAACCTCTATATAGCTTCTGCAAGTTTGAAACCATCAACCCTAGGCCACTTCTTTGATTCATATAAACAAACTATTTCGTTTGGAATGTCTAAAATCTTACTAAGTTCAACTACATCAAATTTTATATGTACACCATTAACATTTGTACTAATTGGTCCTTCATCTTAAAAATTCATATTGTAGTAGAAGCATTTGACAACCCTAGGATAAACAAGCTCTTTGACAAACACAATAGGTAGCCATCCCATTCTCAAAAAAAGACTATCAAATCATAAATAACCTAGCTTTGCAAAATCAATGTTCCTACTCGGGATCATTGTCTTATTGGAGAAATGAAGATTAAATATCTCTTCCAACTTTGGGGTGAACATACCTCTATCAAAGGTGGCTTTCTTATGGACCTCAACATTTTTCTTCACCGTTGGCCTTTTCCCTTTGCTAGTGTTGGTTGTTGTTGCCGTCAATGCATGTTTGGGTGCCATGGATTGTGGCTTCAACTTGTGGGCTTCCTGATTCATGCCCAGTTGAGTATTTTAATAAAAAATATTTATAAATCCTATGACCTTATATTGGCATAGCAAAGCTACTATAGTATAGCAGCTCTAGGGTCGAACTCAGGGATGGGTTTTCACTCTACCAGTGATAGACTCTAGATTAGAAATTGAGTCTGATGATTTCCTTTATCAAAAACTTAAAGTTTAAAAGAAAATAAAATTTGTTTTGAAAGTGGTGATTGAAACTAAACTAACATAGAACTAAGTAAAAATGGAAGAAAGAAAGTCTCCCGGAGCTAAGGGTTGCTAGGATCAAGTTCAGAATGCAAAGTGGAAATTCCGGATTTTTCTCCTCGCATTGGGGATTTAACCTATAGTTATTTCCCGAACCGGAATAGGTTTAACAATGAAGATTTAATCCACAAAAAGTCAATAGAAATGGTAGTCAAGTTCCATTAATGGCTTTAGACACTATGGGTCTTCACCTTGAATCACTTTCCAATGGCTCGTACATGATAACTAATGGACTGATATGGATCTAGCAATAAGCATCCACAGAGACCTGAAGCTTACCATGTATTGGCCATTCAAAGTGATTCTAAGAGATTTAAAGCAAAACTTTTAGATTTTAAAAGTCATTTATGAACTCCAACTACCTGTATTTAAAGCACGAGAGTTTTCCACCTTTGCATCTGGACTTTTCACCTAGCTTCCTTTACTCCAAGAAACCAAAGGTTTAGCTTTTCATCCTCTGGGAAAACATCCTCAGAGGCTGTTTGGCTTCCAAGAAAAAGAAAATAGTAGAGAAAAAAAGAAAGCAAAAGAGATCTCTGTATTTCACTAAGTGTAAAATTTACATAAGTTGGTCTCCTGGAGAAAGCTCCCCAAGAGTCCCTTTTCAGTGTTTACAAGAGAGTTTATATAGGAAGGTAATTTACCCTTCCTTGGATACTTCCTAGCTAAGGAATTACATGAGTGGCTGAATACAAGGAGAAAATGGAAATTTAGACACAAAAATATCAGAAGAAAAAGAGTCGGCATAAATATCCCAGTTTCGCACGTTGCATGGTGACTTGCGAAAATTTCGCAAGTTGATTTCGCAACTTAGAATCCACTTTCGCACGTTGAGATCCAAGTTCACAAGTTTCAAAATCAACTTCGCATGCTGGGCTTCACCGCGACTACACAGCTGCCATCCACTTTAAATTTCGCACATTGGAGTTCCAATTTCGCAAGGTGCGAAATTGTCCCTCAGCTTGATGCAGTTGTCTTCCGAAGGCCATATCTTCCTCATTTTAGCTCCAAATCGTACACGGTTTGAAGCGTTGGATTCTTGACTTCCTGATCTTTGAAATGGTATATAGAATGTAGAAAATGGACTTTGGGAAGTGCTCCAAAAGTGCGAAGGAAGACTACAGCTGTTGTCCCCTGTTTTCCTTACTCTATTTTGTTCTTTCCTTGCATACTTTGAACGACTTTGTCAAAGGGCTATGGAGCTCCAAAGCTTGGTTTCTTCATGAATTTGAGCTTCCAAAAGATTTTCCATAAACTATATATAGCTCTCCCTCATTCTTAAATTGCTTTGGTGAGCATAAAGCTATCAAAAAGCACCAAAACTTAACACAATTTGATTAGAAACGATTGCAAGGGTCCCTAACATGCCAATTGAGTTAAAAGGTAATAATTACTACTCAAGGGTGTTTAAAAGAGCTAATTACAAGCTACAAAATAGCATGTTTTGAGTAGTAATCACTCCCCCCAACCGACATATTGCTAGTCCCTTAGCAATGAAGGAGAGAAAAAAATAAAAATAAAAGTAATAAATTTACAAAATCATGCTGATCACTCCAAAAAATGTTTAAGTGGCATGACTGATCAAACTCTCACATGGAACATGAAAGAAAAAAAACTCAAACTTCAATAGGAGCTATCAAATAATTTTCCTAGTCACAATTCATAAAGAGTAGGCATTATGCAAATTTAAGCTTCAAAATAATTTCCACTCCCAAAGATCCAATCCTTACTCTTCCACAAAAATCTATGTGTTATTTATTAGTTTCCGGATATAGTATGTCAAACTAATCTCTCCCCTCAACCTAGTTCTTTTCAAAGCTTAGCAAACTAATCAACCTCCAATAGGCTAAGAACGCACCTCTTTTCTTTCACAATTTTTTCTTGTAGGAGTGCAAAGCTTAAAGGCATTCTTTTCTAAATTGTCCATGTAACGGGGGTCCATCGATGACTCCCAACCAATCAAGGTTTAGGGCATCAAGCTTTAAGGATTTTTCAACCACTAACTCATCGGATTTCACCCCAGACTTTTGAGAATGAATTTTTAATACCCAAGCACCTACAATATGTTAAACTCCACCTATTCACCCATGTAACGAGCATTGAGGTCGGTGACTCCCAACCATTGAAGGCTTAGGGCACCAGGTTTTAAAGATTTTCACCATATACCCCTCAGACCTTGCTCGGGTTTCAAGGTAAGTAAAACATTTTTCTTTTTCTTTCTTTTTCCAAAGGCTCATTGGCCTTTTATAAGGTGTCTCAACACTATTAAAATGAGGTCAAAGGTACCAAGTCTAAATTTTCCTAAGTCAAAGGGGGCAAATAGTTTTTCATCTTATAAACGGAACCTAGTGTGCACGGTGTGTGATAAGCTTAAAGTGGAAGAAATAAGGTTGAAATCAATAGGAGTTCAATAATTCATCAACTTTAATAAACATAATACAAACTCTAAGTTTCAAGTAAAAAGACAAAAATTTAATTTCTCCCATTTCATTTTGAAATTTTTTCCTTAATAACCATGGAGAGTATTCAAAAAACTTTAAAAAATTTTAAAAAATAAGCAAAAAGCAACTAAATTACCAAAATAACTTAGCATTAATAACAAAACTTCCTTCCTCAACTCTCCCCCCAACCAAGCTGAACATTGTCCTCAATGTTTCAAGAGCGATTAAAAAAATAAAGGGAGGAAGTGGTACCTCCTGAGTGAGACAGAATCTGAGTCGTATAGGAGAAACCACATGTTTCAAAGACAAAAGAGTAATGAGAAAAGGGAATATAATCAAAAAGGATATATATAAATGTATTACTTGGAAAAGAAATACAATATGCATGATGTTCAAGTAATACATCCAATCCCAGTTTATAAAACATCAAAAAGATGGGATTCACAAGTCTAATATAAAAAGTAAGTAAAAAAAAAACATAAAAAGATCAGATAGTAGTGGGATCATGTGATGGCTCTGCTCTGATCTCCTCATCTGGTATGGGCTGCTCAGCTGGTATGATCTTCTCATCTGGCAGTGGAGGCTCGGATGGTCCAGACCTATCATGCCCAGGAAGTGTCTGCATACTCAGATGCTGTTGGATCTGATGAAGGATTATGGTATGCTGGGTTTGAGTAGCAATGATCTGATCCTAGTGTGCACGAATAGTGGCCATCTGCTGGATAAGAGAATCCTGAGCGGTGCTCAGTGTCTGCAATGAGTGCACTAAGCCTCTGAATTCCGTAAAAGAAACGGTGACAGTGGGCTCAGATGAAGGAGAATGTGCTGAGGTAGCTGGCATGACTGGTGGAGCACCCTGAGTGATAGGAGAAGCAGGGAGTGTGACCTCAGGAAGGTGCACTAAGGTGTGTGCTGCAGGGGCAGGAGGTGTAGTGTTAGTGAGAATCTCATCTTGCTGGGCCTGAGGTAGCTGCTCATCGTGGGGTAGCTTTGGAGGTGGGGGCACAGCTGGGGCTCCCTGAGGCGCAGGCACAGCTGAGGCTCCCTGAGGTGCAAAGTAGGCTGCCAAGTGATGCCATTTGTCGAGAGAGAAGTCCTCTCGGCAATGGCGGCGCCTCTCAAGGAGGGGTTCTCCAGGGTAGCCGAGGTGCTCTAAAATCTGGCAGAGGAGCCTCGAAAATAATAATGGAATGACATCTGCCCTCTGAAGCTTCTTCTGATAGACTTTCTCCTCAAAGTGAAGAAGAGAAGTCATAATCAAATGATGAGGGCCGAAGTAATACCCCTCAGAAATCCTAAATAACGCCTCAAGTATAGCTCCTCTCCTCTGAACTTTATGCTGAAGTGGGAAGATGTTGGCACGCAGGAGCACATCAATAAGGAGCATCGCAGATGGAAGCTCTCTCCTAGTCAACACTGAGGCTGTAGAAGTCCCCCTAGACAAGATACGAACCATGTCCCTCTGAGAGAATGAGGACCACTCCCTGAAGTCTGCCTGAGTCACAGGCTCATAAGGTATACGGAGGGCCTCAGCAATGTGGCGAGCTCCAATGGCACCCTGGCGTCCATCTATGGTAAAATGGATGAGAGTAAGATTCCGGATGCCTCGAGTAGTCATAGACTGATAAAAGTCTAGAACTACTCTGGGATAATAGAATTGCCTAGGGGTGAGAAGATGCTCCATGTGATACCTCTGCAGCAAACGGAATGAATCCCTGAGCTCTGGCTGCTGTCTGAGAGCCTCGACGTCAAACCAGGTCTCTGAGTGGAAGGATCGATCCCTGCAATCCAGGTTGCCCTCTATAGGCGGTCCTGCGATCATAGGACTCCTGATGACGGTCTCGAGAGGAATCCCCACGGGAATCTGAGAGTCCTCTGTAGGCGGCTCTGCCTGAGGTGTTTGGGATGGCTCTCCAGGACCTGAGAACTTGGTCCTCTTCGCAGGTGGCCGAGAAGCAGGCCTCTTGGCTTTGGCAACGGGTGGCACAGGGTCAGTGGGTGGCCTCCTGGTGGGATACCGGCACTGAGAAGGCGTTCCACCCTCAGATGGGGGAACGGTGGAGTCCTGAGCAGGTGGCGAAGTGGCGCCTCCAATGGCGGACTGCTCTGGTCGAGGCATCGGCGAGGATGGGGATGCGGAAAGACCTCCCCTAGTCTTTACTATGGCCGAAATGGAGCGAGATGGCTGTTCGTGAGTTCCAGAGGCTCGCAGCTGGTGTGCGGGTTGGTCTCTTCAGCTTCTCTCCTTCAAGGGTTTATATAGAGATGGGGTTTGGGGAGGGTTTGATGTTTAAAAATTTCCAAGGCAACCGAAAAGTCGTTTTTGGACGTTAGGCAAAATCCCGGGGGTAAAATTTGAGTTTAAAAGTCAGTAAGGAGTTTTCGCAGCTTAAAATTTCACCGTGCGAAATTTTTGCACCTTGAATTTGACCGCGCGAAATTTTCGCACCTTGGAATCGAGTTTTGCACTCAATTTCGCACTGTGCGAAATTTTCGCACCTTGTTTCACACGGTTGCAAAAGTGGCTTCGAGGTGTGCGAAATGGCCACTCGTGTGCTAGGAGGGATTTTCGCACCTTGACAGTGGTGTGGGCGAAATTGACATTTGCGGATTACGCACCTTTGTTTCGCACACTGGAATGAATTTCGCACCTTGGATTTAAGGTGTGCGAGAATTTTCGCCCTTGATTCGCACGGTTGCGAAAAATGGCCTTGAGGTGTGCGAAATGGGCACTCGTGTTGCCCAGGAGGGAGTTTCGCACTATGCGGAAATTTTTCGCACCTTGAACAGTGGTGTTGCGTAACTCCTGAATTTTTTAGGAAATTCGCCACCTTGAAATGAATTTTTCGGCATTGATTGATTTTCCATCCGTGCGAAATTTTCGCACCTTGAAATGCAGTGCTCTGTTCCCTTTGCTTTGTTCCCCTGTCTTGCTTTTGAAGGCTTCTCCACATTTTTCTTGATTTTTTCTGAAATTTAACATCAAAATTGACTTGAATTAAGACAAAATAAACCAAGTTTGAGCAAGAATTAAAATCAAAAGAAATAGAAAACAAAAATAAAAATAAAAATAAAAATAATAATACAACTATAAAACTATAAAAATTCATGGACTTATATAGTCCATGAAACCCTGCTTTCCCTCAAAGTTGTTGTGGTTCAAGGAGGTTGATTTCCTCCTTGTCTGCATTGTAAGGCTCTATGAATGGCTTGAGACGATGGCCATTGACTTTGAAGGTTTGATTGCCTTTGGGATTGAATACTTCCACCACTCCATTGGTTGCACTTCATGAATTATGAAAGGACCCGTCCACCTGGATTTCAATTTTCCTGGAAAAAGATGAAGTTTAGAGTCATAAAGCAAGACTCTTTGTCCCTTGGTAAAATTCTTCTGATTTACCAACTGATCATGCCATTTTTTCAACCTTGCTTTTGCAATTTTTGAATTGAGGTAAGCATCATTCCTCATTTCCTCCAATTCATTCAAATCCAAACATCTCTTTAACTTGGCTCTTGTCAAATCCATGTTGAGCTTCTTGATTGCCCACCATGCTTTAAATTCAATCTCCACTGGGAGATGGCACGCTTTGCCATAAACAAGGCGATAAGAAGACATTCCGAGAATGGTCTTATAAGCGGTCCTATAAGCCCATAATGAATCCAGGAGCTTAATAGACCAATCCTTCCTATTCACATTCACCACCTTCATCAATATATTCTTGATTTCCCGGTTAGCTAACTTAACTTGGCCACTCGTTTGAGGGTGATAAGGTGTAGCTACCTTGTGCTTGACCCCGTATTTGGCTAGAAGAGTCTCAAAAGGCTTGTTGCAAAAGTGAGTTCCTCCATCACTGATAATAGCCTTAGGCACTCCAAATCTTGAAAAGATGTTCTCCTTGAGAAATTTGAGAACCACCTTATGATCATTGCTCCTACATGGGATTGCTTCTACCCACTTAGAGACATAATCCACTCCCACCAAAATGTAGGAATGTCCAAATGACATTGGAAATGGCCCCATGAAGTCTATCCCCCAAGCATCAAAGACATCCACTATCAAGATAGGGTTCAAGGGCATCATATTCCGGCGTGTTAGCTTCCCAAGCCTTTGAAACCGATCACATCCCTTGCACATAACGTGGGCATCCTTGAAAAGAGAGGGCCACCAAAAACCTGATTGGACCACTCTCATAGCTGTTTTCTGGGAAGCAAAATGACCTCCACATGCACTATCATGACAATGGGATAGAATCCCTGATTGCTCTTGTTCAGGAACACATTTCCTTATGATTTGATCAGCACAATATTTGAAGAGAAAAAGTTCCTCCCAATAATAGGCATGGATCTTAGCAAAGAAATGCTTCTTGTCTTGGGCACTCCACTCACTTGGAACTTCTCCAGTGACCAAGTAATTTGCAATATGAGAATACCATGGAGCTACCTCTATTGACATGAGAGACTCCTCAGGGAAGTCATCATTGATAGGTAGACCATGCGAGTCATGTGCTATCACAAGTCTTGACAAGTGGTCAGCTACCACATTTTCAACTCCCTTTTTATCCCGGATTTGGAGATTGAATTCTTGAAGCAAAAGAATCCATCTTATCAATCTTGCCTTGGCATCTTGCTTGGTTAGCAAGTACTTCAAAGCAGAATGGTCAGTGAACACCACTATATTGGACCCTACCAAATAGGCACGAAACTTATCCAAGGCAAAAACTACTGCCAACAACTCCTTCTCAGTAGTTGTGTAGTTCCTTTGAGCCTCATTCAAAGTTTTGCTTGCATAATAAATCACATAGGGCTTTCCATCTTCTCTTTGCCCCAAAACAGCCCCCATAGCAAGATCACTTGCATCACACATTACCTTCAAAAGGTAATTTCCAATTTGGGGCTCTCACTATTGGTGCAGTTGTGAGGAATTGCTTCAGTTCCTCAAAACTCTTCTGACATTTCTCATCCCACACGAACTTGGCATCCTTTACCAAAAGTTCACAAAGAGGTTTTGAGATTTTTGAGAAATCCTTAATGAACCTCCTATAGAACCCGACATGTCCTAGGAATTGCCTAATTCCTTTAACATTTGTGGGAGGTGGCAACTTAACAATTAGCTCCACCTTTGCCTTATCTACCTCAATGCCATTCTTGGAGATTATATGTCCTAAGACAATTCCTTGTTGTACCATAAAATGACACTTCTCCCAATTTAGCACTAGGTATTTCTCAATACATCTTTGGAGAACAGCTTCTAAATGCAACAAACAATCCTCATAAGAATCTCCATATACAGTGATGTCATCCATGAAGACTTCCATGATGCGCTCCACCATATCACTGAAGATGCTTAGCATACATCTTTGGAAAGTTGCAGGTGCATTACATAGACCAAAGGGCATCCTCCTATAGGCAAAAGTACCAAAGGGGCAAGTGAAGGTTGTCTTTTCTTGATCTTCCAAATCAATCTCTATTTGGAAGTACCCTGAGTATCCATCCAAAAAACAGTAGAAAGGATGTCCTGAGACTCTCTCAAGGACTTGATCCATGAAAGGCAATGGGAAATGGTCCTTCCTAGTCACTGAATTCAACCTCCTGTAGTCTATACACACCCTCCATCCTGAGGTAAGACGTGTAGAGACTTCCTCCCCTTTCTCATTCTGGATCACAGTAATTCCGGATTTCTTTGGGACTACTTGGGTTGGGCTCACCCACGAGCTATCTGAAATGGGATATATGATCCCTGCTTGAAGTAGCTTCAGAACTTCACCCCTTACCACCTCTTGCATGTGAGGATTCAACCTCCTCTGGGGCTGCCTCACTGGTTTTGCATCTTCCTCCATATAGATATGGTGGGTGCATACCAAAGGGCTAATCCCCTTCAGATCAGAAATTGACCATCCAATTACCTTTTTGCATTTTCTGAGGACTCCCAAAAGACTATCCTCTTTATCACTTGTGAGAGCTGAAGAAATCACCACTGGACATTTCCCATCTTCCTCCAAATATGCATACTTCAAATCAACAGGAAGTGGCTTCAAAACAAGCTTTGGAGGGTCCTCCATAGCTGCTCCTTGTGAGTTCTCCTTATTGAACAGTGGTAAGATCTCTTCCCGTCTCCTCCAAGAAGACATGATGGCTAGCACATCTAAGGGTTCAGGTAACCCATCTTCAAGCACTCCAAGGCTTTCGTTCAAGGTCTCTTCTAAATCCTTGTCCCAATGCTCTTCAACCAAAGTGTTGATCAAGCACACCTCCTCCAATTCCTCCTCCTCTTCTGAGTGGAGATGTCTCCTGCATAGGTGGAATATGTTTAATTCCAAGGTCATGTTTCCAAATGTGAGCTGCATCACCCCATTCCTACAATTAATGATGGCATTGGAGGTAGCTAGGAAAGGCCTTCCAAGGATGATTGGCACATAAATTTTCTTCCTTAACAGTGGGATCAGTATCAAGTACAACAAAATCCCACAGGATAGTAGAATTTGTCCACTTGAACTAGAACATCCTCTATCACCCCCCTTGGGATTTTGACTGACCTATCAGCTAAGGAGAGAGTTATGGTTGTGGGCTTCAATTCTCCAAGTCCCAGTTGCTTATACACAGAGTATGGGAGCGAATTCACACTTGCCCCCAAGTCTAGTAAAGCCTTCTCCACATGTGTCCCTCCAATGTTGACTGAAATGGTGGGACATCCCGGATCTTTGTACTTAACTGGAGACTTACACTGAATGATGGCACTTACTTGCTCAGTGAGGAATGTCTTCTTTGTCACATTTAACCCTCTCTTGACCGTGCACAAGTCCTTTAAAATTTTTGCATATGTGGGGACTTGCTTGATCATATCAAGTAAGGGTATATTCACCTTCACTTGTCTCAGAACTTCAAGAATTTCTGGTGAATTCTTGATTTCCTTCTTTCCATGTAAAGCTTGAGGAAAAGGGGGAGGCATATGTTTCTTCATCATATTCTCCTGAATCACTATCCTTGGTTCATCTTCAATGCTTGATTTAGATGCATTTTTCTTCCCACTCTTATCTTTTTGGTTATTGCTTTCTTTAACCAAGGGTCTCTTTGTCATGAGTTCTTCATCTTGCCCCACCTTAGGCAAGGGCTAATCAACCTCATTCCCACTCCTCAAAGTGATCACAGCTTTGACCTCTCTCAAATTTGAGACTCCCCATCTTGGGTTTCAACTTCATGAACACCCTTTGGATTTTGGCTTGGTTGAGAGGGAAACTTTCCCTTCTCATTCATTGTGTTGAGGTTGGTAAGCCTAGAGATGGAGTATTGAATATTGTCTATCTTCTGAGATAGATCATTTTGCATCCCATCCATTCTCTTAATTTGAGAACTCTCAACATTCTCAATCTTTTGATGCAATTGGGAGTTGATTGCCTTTTGTTCACCCACAAAGTCTCCCATGACTTTACTTAGGTTCACAATGGCTTGCTCCACTGAAGAGGTTTGTTGAGGTGCTTGGGTTTGGGCTTGTGGTTGGTATGGGGTGGTCTTGGTTTTCCAAGAAAAATTTGGATGGTTTCTCCAGCTTGAATTATAGGTGTTTCCATAAGGTGCATTGTTGTTGGGCCTAAATTGCCCACAACATTGGCTTGATCACCTAACATCTCCCTGACAGCTGGGAATGGTTGGGCACTCATCTACCACATGATCAATGATTGGAAATGGTGCATGGCATGACATGGCTTGTGTCTCGGAGATGGCTTTGAACTTCATGCATTTTTTTCACTCAAGTTCTTCCAACTATCCTTGCCCATTGTTGCCACCTTAGCTTTCATGTCCATGTCTTCACTTAACATGTAAATTCCACCCTTGGATTTACAAGAGCTTTCATCTTTCCATTTCTCTTGAGTTGGGTTCATCCCATCCTCTTGATACCTCAGAGACATAACTTAAAAAGTCCATGGCTTTCTTCCGGATTCTTACTCATAAAATCTCCCCCACACATGGTTTCAAGAATTTGCTTCATGGAGGAAGACATCCCATCATAAAAATAGCTCACCAAGAGCCATGTATCAAAGCCATGATGAGGACAAGCATTGATGGTCTCCCATATACCTTTCCCAACATTCATGAAACTTCTCATTATCTTTGGCAGAGAAAGTTTGAGATTTGTCTCTTTCAACCTTTAGTCTATGGGTGGGGAAAATTTTCTTCAAAAATTTCGGCCTGCGATCAACTCATTCCTTATGCTCCTTGCCTTAAAGAGTTTAAGCCATATCTTTGCCTTGTCCTTCAAAGTAAAAGGAATAGCTTGAGTCTCATCAAGTGATTCGACTCATGTATTAGCTTAGCTTTAAAGCGCGTATCAACAAAATTCTTTATACCTTTGAATTTTACCACTACTAAGTAGCCAAGCTTACGTATAGCATAGTGGTTCTCTAGGATCGATTCACTAGGAAGGGTTTTCGCAACATCAAGTGATATTCAATTAGGGAAAATAGAGTGATTTTCTTATGGATGTCAGCTTTTAAAAAGGAAGATGTAAATGTTTTAGAAAGATTATAAACTAATCTAAGCTAACATTAAAGACCTTAAAATGAAAGGCGATGTAAAAAACAAGTTTCTCAAAGATAGGATAGCTATGCTCTGGCTCTTATGCAAATTGGGAAATCTCAGAGATAAGGGCTCCTCGCGTTGGCGGGTTGCAACCTATGGTGATGCTTGCGCTTCCCGAACCGGTATGGATTAGCAAATCACGTTTTAATCCCTTTTAAATAAATAGGCAAAAACAGATGGTAGTGAATTTCGAATCAATGGTTATTCACCTTAGACTTCCTTTGAATGGCTTGTAAGAGATAACTAATGGTCTAAAGCCAAAAGCTTACCAAATATTGGCAACTCAAAGTCATTCCAGGTGATAAACTCACCTTTCAATGGCCATTGAAATTGGTTCTAACGGATTAATACAAAACTTGGAATTGAAAACTCACCCTTCCAATAGCTCGTAGGAGATAACTAATGGATAGAAATCAAAAGCTTATCAAGTATTGGCCGTTGGAAGTTGTCCAAAGGAAATAAAAACCAAACTTTGCATTAATGAACTTTAATGAAAAACGACTACCTTACCTTCCGGGTGCGAGAAAATTTCCATGGGATTGCATCCAAGCATCATACATCCATTACTTTGAGAAACTAAAAGCTTTAGCCAATCATCCTCTGAGGGAAAAGCCCTCAGAGCTGTTGGCTACTAAGAAATAGAAATAGGGAGGAAGAACAGGAGAAGAGAGAAAAATAGAGCTTTATATATTTCTAATGTAAAACGTAACCTGTAATTCTATATCTTCCAAGAAGGTGATTTCCACCCCTTATATAGTTCTTTACAAAAGCAAAAGCTTTTGGTGATTGGCTTGTATACAAGGAGAAGAAAGGAAAATTACTCAAAATTACAAAAGAAAAATCTAAAGTGGAGTCGCGAAAAAACAGAGGAAAATTCGCACCCACCATGGGTGGTGTGCGAATTTTTCGCCACCTGAGGGGTTGTGTGCGAGTTTCGCACACCATTCCGCACACCCATTCGCACACCTTGATCAGTTGTCTCCGAAGGCATATCTTTCCTCATTTTCAGCTCCAAATGCGTACCATGGTTTGAAGCGTTAGATTCTTGACTTCCTGAGCTTTTGAACATCGGTATATAGCATGTTAGAAAATGGGACTTCGGGAAGTGCTCCAAAAATGCGAAATAAGACTGCAGCTGCTGTCCTCTTTGCTTCTCTTCACTTTGCTTGCTTTTCCTCTTTGCTTTTCTCCTTTCTTACTTTTTGAACGAACTTTGGCAAAGGCTATGGAGCTCCAAAGCTTGGTTCTTCATGAATTTGAGCTTCCAAAAGCTTTGCCATAACTTGTCCAAGTAGCTCCTCCATCATTTGGCATGCTTGAATTGATTCATAAGCTGATAAAAACATGTAAACTTACCACAAAATGGTTAACAACCATTACTAAGGGACCTTTAATGAATTAATTGGGTTAAATGAATATATTACTACTCAAAGGTGCTTAAAACCATTATAATTAGGTCTACAAAATAGCACTTTTTGGTAGTAATCAATCAAGTTTATTGAAGTCTCCTCCCTCTCAAAAGTATTTTGCATTACCTCCTCAAACTCCTTGATGTGGCATATGGGTTTCTCACTCTACATTCCACTGGAAAATTTGTAGAGGGGCACAATTATAGGGCCTTATTAATAGCTGCTCAAGAGGAGGCACGATGCATGAGGCGTGCAACTCATTCCTTGGTGGGTGCATCTATCCCTCAATGGATAGATATTGCATTTGGATTACCCCCTTGACGTGTTGAGAATTCTGATCCTCTTGTGAGGGTCCATGATGTTATACACAGATATCCAACTCTGTGTCTGAGGATTCTCTATCCTTACTAGCCTTCCTCTTGGTCCCGAATCCAATAGGGCGATGCACAAGTTACAAGTTCCCCTGAAAACAAACAAAAGACAACCAAAACAAAAGAAAGCTAGAAGAAAGTTAAGGTTAGAAAGAAAATAAAGTAAACTAACAAGGAAATTCTACAATTAAAAGAAAAGAAATGAAGTTAGTGGATGGAAATCACAGTGTTCTCATAAGATCATATCACTGCAAAGTGGCACATCCCGGCGAACGGCGCATTGATTCATGCCCAGTTGAGTATTTTAATCAAAAATATTTATAAATCCTATGACCTTATACTGGCGTAGCAAAGCTACTATAGTATAGCAGCTCTAGGGTCGAACTCAGGGATGGGTTTTCACTCTACCACAGTGATAGACTCTAAATTAGAAATTGAGTCTGATGATTTCCTTTATCAAAACTTAAAGTTTAAAAGAAAATAAAATTTGTTTTTGAAAGTGATGATTGAAACTAAACTAACATAGAACTAAGTAAAAATGGAAGAAAGAAAGTCTCCCGGAGCTAAGGGTGCTAGGATCAAGTTCAGAATGCCAAAGTGGAATTCCGTGATTTTCTCCTCGCATTGGGGATTTAACCTATAGTTATTTCCCGAACCGGAATAGGTTTAACAATGAAGATTTAATCCACAAAAAAGTCAATAGAAAATGTAGTCAAGTTCCCATTAATGGCTTTAGACACTATGGGTCTTCACTGAATCATTTCCAACTGGCTCGTACATGATAAAACTAACTGGAGCTGGATATGGATCTAGCAATAAGCTCCAACAGAGACCTTGCAAGCTTTACCGATTGTATTGGCCCATTCAAAGGATTCTAAAGATTTAAAGCAAAAACTTTTAGATTTTTAAAAAGCCATTTTATGAACTCCAAAACTTACCTGTATTTAAAAAAGCACGAGGTTTTCCACCCTGCATCTGGACTTTTTCACCTAAAGCTTCCTTTTACTCAAGAAAACAAAGGTTTAGGCTTCTCAAATCCCTCTGGGAAAAAAACAT
>JBAPGN010000319.1:0-30434 GCA_037355405.1 Vitis amurensis | reverse complement strand
AGCCTCCTCGCTGTCAGGTTTTGAGATATTCGTATGTGGTTAGGCATTTGAAGAGAAGTTTAACATATGTCAATTTCTCTAACCGTGCTGTTAACAGTGTAACCTTTAAATGGATTTTCAGCTCTAATTCCCTCTCACTGATGCAACTTGCAATAGCTCGTGCCTCTCACCTAGCATTTGCCATTCAAGGTGATCTTTAACTTTGGACTTCCTTCTCAAGCTCGCAAGAGATAACTAAAGGAAGTCTCCTTGGAGTCCAAAAGCTTACCAAGTGTTGGCAATTCTAGAAAATCCTACCTCCAAGTCACTTCCCAAAAGCTCGCAAGAGATAAACAAGTGCATCTCCATGGACGGAGATCACGTGTCTTACCAAGTGCTGGCTCAAGTGACTTGAAGGTATTTTAAGTTAACTAAAAACATAGAAATCATTTAAGGATCACACTTTCTCTTCATTAATGACTGAAACCACAAAGCTATAAATTCTTGCACTTGGAACCTTTCCCGGCAACCTTAACTCAAGGAATTAAAAGTCTAGCCACTCATTCTTTGAGGAAACTTCCTTAGAGTTTGTTTGGCTAGTAAGAAAACTAACAAGAAAACAAATATAAGAAGGAAAAATAGAGCAAGTGCTCTGGAAATATATTTCTTTCTTTTTTTGATTACATAATAGATCGATCGTCCCCAGAGAACAGGCTCTCGAGAGATATATATAAGGAAAATTACAAAATATCTATATGCGGCTATTCACCCTTTTTCCAAATTAATAACTAAGGAATCCTATAATTGGTGGGTTACAAGGAGATTTTGGGGATTTAGACAACAAATATCTAAAGCAAAATATCTCAAAATATCCCAAAATATCGGTTGGAAATATCAGGAAGGTTCAGGAGAACACCGTTGCACTGTATACTGAGAGAAAAACTCAGCAGGTAAGCGTTATCAGAAGGTCCGGATATGTCTATCCGGAAAAGTTGAAACGTCCTCCTCTACCATCCGGCTATGAAATATCTGGATGTAAAATATCGGCGCACATATCCAGATATAAAATGTCGACGCTGCCAGGCTATCCGATCAACTCCATCCGGATTTTCCCAAGAGGGCATGCGCACCATGCTATCCGGAGCAACTTCATCCGGATTCATTCAGAAGGACATGTGGCGTGTTCCCCTATCCGGACTCGTGAACATCACACCCGGACGATATCATATCCTATCCGGATGTATTGTCCGGATCATTGCCTTAATGTGGGCAATCCTTGCTACAGCCCTCGTTCCGCCGCCATCCTGTCCGGATGCCCTGTCCGGACATCTTTTACTCCTTGTATTCCGGATCTGCTTATGGCAAAGGATTTCAAAGCATCGGTTCTACATTTTTCTGAGCTTTCCATTGCTTTGCCATGGATTCCAAAGAACTTTCCTCAATCTCTGATTGCTTTGGTGATAAAAAAGCTATCAAAACACCAAAACTTAACACAATTTGATTAGAATCGATTGCAAGGGTCTTTAATATGTTAATTGGGTTAAAAGGTGATAACTACTACTCAAAAGTGTTTAAAAGAGTTAATTACAAGCTATCAAATAACACTTTTTGAGTAGTAATCATGTATCTACTTATTCATCCTCCTTTTATTTAACCCATATGTTGACAATGAATGTTTTTTAAAAAAAAAAAAATCAAATTCTAACATCTCCCACTCATAAACATTGGTTAAAATCTGTCTTTTTTCTCTTAATCTTACATCAAGTCACTTTTCTTCATAGAGAAAAAGAAATGTGTTGCATGATGAGAAGCTGTAAAGTAGGAGTGTTTATACTAAGTGTCCATCTCACTAGCGCAACACATCATTCGAAATAAAATATCTCATTTATAGCCCAGACTTGTTAATCATACTAGTTCAAGCACCTTTAAAAAAAACCCCTCAATGAGTCATATCTCAATTAGAAATGTCTAACCTCAACTCATATACATATTTGTACTCATAATTATATCGAACACAAAGTTGATATATGAGCTACAAATAGTGGTGTGTTATTAGCAATCTTCTCCAACCATTTATGTCAATTCATTTAGGTTTGACTATTTTCCTAACATATTCCATTCGACCGTATCATTCATGACCCTTGGATTACATGTTAAAGTAGTGACATTTTACCCTTGCTTCATGACATAGTCCTAGGTTCAAGGGTATAGAGTAAACTTTATAGTAACCAATGGAGGAAAATGTCACGATATATCGGCGATATATCGTGTATCGGGAGGAGTCGACATGATATTTCGTGGAGAAAAATCGGAGGGGAGATATTTTCGTAAATATGGCCAAAATATCGGATATATCGGAGATATATCGGCGTATGGAGATATATCGGCGATTTTGTGAAGAAATTGCCTTTGGTGGCAATAAATCAATCGGCGATAAATCGGCGATATATCGGTGATTTTTTGGAGATATTTCCCCTCCTTCATGTGGCGTGATCTAATGGCTCAGATCACGCCCGTGTTGATCCAACGACCTAGATGCAATTCTAATGGCAATGTAGCAATCCAATGGTTAGATTGCTCCCCATTTTTGATCCAACGACCGAAATTGATTTTCAACGAAATATTAATGTTCCAATGACTATTTTGACCCAAATTTCTTCTATAAATAGCCCAAATTTCATCCATTTCACCCATTTTTGCTTTCATTCTTCATTTGCTCTCTCATTACTCCAATTTTTATTAAGATTGCTCAATTATTCAATCATTTTAAGGTATGTTTGTTTTAAATTGTAATTAATTTTGTTTGCAATTGTAATTAATTCATGTATATTCAATTAATAGTATGATTGCAATATGGAATGATTTAATGTTATTTTTACATTCAATTGTAATTAATTTGATTATTTAATTATAAATTGATATGTTTGTTTTAGATGATTATTTGTGATTTATTTTCACATTTAGAATTAAATTAAATTAGTTAGCTTAGCTAAAGTATTTAATTAATTTAATTAACTTAGTTAAATTATTTAATTACTTTAATTAACATGAACTACTATATATGAAATATTAAATATGTTCAATTTTTATGATTATTGGGATTTATTTTCATATTCAATTATTATTCATTTTTAATTTAGTCAATTTATCATAGAATTACATTTAGATTCAAAAAATTAACTTAGCTAAATTATTTAATTAGTTTAATTAACATGAACTACTATATATGGAATATTAAATATGTTCAATTTTTATGATTATTGGGATTTATTTTCATATTCAATTATGATTAATTTTTAATTTAGTCAATTTATCATAGAATTACATTTAGATTCAAAAAATTAACTTAGCTAAATTATTTAATTAGTTTAATTAACATGAACTACTATATATGGAATATTAAATATGTTCAATTTTTATGATTATTGGGATTTATTTTCATATTCAATTATGATTAATTTTTAATTTAGTCAATTTATCATAGAATTGCATTTAGATTCAAAAAATTAACTTAGCTAAATTATTTAATTAGTTTAATTAACATGAATTACTATATATGGAATATTAAATATGTTCAATTTTTATGATTATTGGGATTTATTTTCATATTCAATTATGATTAATTTTTAATTTAGTCAATTTATCATAGAATTACATTTAGATTCAAAAAATTAACTTAGCTAAATTATTTAATTACGAAATTAACATTTCTTATAGATCGACATGATATAATTACATCTAATATCGCAAATTATATCATATGTATATCAAATTTTTCAATAAAACAACTTTAAAATATCTATTGTACTTCTAATTATATTATTATGAGGTTTTCCTTACATTTCCATGAGTTTTTAACAATTTTAAGCCTACCGATATTTTTTCCCAAAATATCCGCCGATATATCTCCGATATATCCGATAGATCCGTATGATCGAAGTACCGATATATCCGTGATTACCGATATTTTCATCCTTGATAGTAACTAGTCTATAAGAGTTCACACAATATTGGAGTGGGGATCCATCTAACAACTCTCTCTTATAGTTGTAGATAGCACATATAGTATTATGATATGTATGTCAAGATGGAGCTCCCACAAGAGTGGGTGTGTCACTCTCTAATGTCATAGGAATCTTAGCCTAGTCGTCTCCCTAAGTGCCTAACTTGAGTTTCTTAGCACAATCGTTTATCAAGTACGTACCTAAGGTCTCACATTTGGCTTTGTTCATGCTATATGAATTTGTGGAATAACTTCACATTTGACTTTTATCTATCAACTTAGGTAGGAGTCCAAAAATTAAATACTAAATGAGAAAATAAAGGATAATCTTAATAAGGAAAACACCCAAGAGGGGGGTAAATTGGGTTTTAAAAATTCTTTTTCAATCACAATAAATTCAAGCAAAAAAAGCACAAATATAGAGAGATAAAGTTAGAGAAAGCAAACTTAGATTTTATAATGGTTCGACACCCCTTGCCTATGTTAACTCTCCTCAAACTTCTAACTGAGTGAGGTATCCACTATACTTGAAGCTTCAACCAAGCTTCACAGATCCTAACTATATGCTAGAGTAGCTATGTTAATCACTAAAAATAGTGATAGGCTCTTTGGCTAAATCCATGACTTTTCGGTTTTGGAATAATCTCCCAACCAAATAGCCTCCTATACGGTCAATAAACAAGTGACATATTATGACTCCATGGTGGATAAAGCAATGTAGGATTGTTTCTTACTACGCCAAGTAATAGTAGTGTCATTGAGTAAGAAAACATATCTTATAGTGGAGTTGCGCTCATCTCTATCACTAGTCCTAATCTGCATTACAGTATCTTCTTAATCTCCAAGTCCCCATCTTGATAGCAGAGGACAAAATCTCTAGTCCCTATGAGGTAACGAAAAATCTTCTTAGTTGCTTGCCATTGAACTGGGCCTAGGTTACTTTGGTAATGAGTAACCAATCCAACTACAAAACATATGTCAAGTCGAGTACACAACATAGCATATATCAAGCTTCCAATTGCACCCGCATAAAGAACTCTTGCCAGTTATTTCCTTTTCTCATCATTCTTAGGGCACTGATCAATACTCGAGGTGTAACTTTTCTCGATAGGTGTGTTTTGCAATTTTGCATCCAAAACTGGTCTAGAATTTTCTTAATATAAGTCTCTTGAAACAAACCAAAAGTCTTCTTGAGTGATCTCTTATGATCTTAACTCCAAGCACAAAATTTGCTTTCCATATGTCCTCTATATCCAAAGTAGAGGGCAACCACCTTTTGGTGGCAATAATTATGTACATGCCATTTCGAGCTAATAGAATGCCATGCCCATGTCTATGTTACATTTCTTAGTTAATATAACATATTTTTTTCCACTTGCTATTCAATCAATTTTTGTCAATTTTCCTATCAAAAGGTCAATCTAATATTTCAGCCAATCTTGTCATATATTTACACAAAAATTGCCCAACCAACATGTTATATTAACTAAGAAATTTAATAATAAGCATAAAAATTGTGGTTTTTTCTTTAGTTTTTTTTTCTTTTATTTATTTATTTATTTATTTTGTTGAAAGTGATATTTCATCTAACCTGGAAGATCATTTAAGGACCTACATATCTATCTAATATAAAGCAAAATGTATACTTAAATTGTAGGTGTAACATGATTCTCACAATTTGTTGCTTCTTTTTCATAATTATAGATTTGTAACTTTATTTATTTATTTTTTTGTCATCATGCCAATATGTCATTCTTATGTGAATCAACGTAATCCATTATAATCATATTAGATCTACTTTATTAACTTTAGGAGAGAGAGAGAGGCACAAGTGAGTCATTTTCCATGAACATAGGAGCACATATCTTTTCTTCATGCCATTAAATCAAAGTCTTTGTCAAAGTTATATGGTTGCTTCACAAAAAAGAAAACTGGGTAAGGATGCAAAATATATATATATCATATTAGGGCACATGAAGTTTTTTTAAACTCTAGAAGGCATATCTATATAACAAAATCCTAACAAGTTGGGTATGACAAAGGAATCTTTTTTTTTCCACAAATTTATTGTAAAAAAAATGGCTTGAGTGCTTAAGCGCTTATCAAGGGCAGTTGAGCACCTTAGGTTCTTGAGCACTCCATGAAATGTTTTCACAACTTGGCAGTGTTTTAGCCCACTTTTTCCATAAAACCATCCTATGCCTTTTTATTTACCATTAAGCTTACTAACCACTTTCATTTCATACTCAACTGTATACAGCATACATAAATTGATGAACTCAATCTTCAATGACCAATATAGTCTCAGTGAAGTATGTAGAGTGGATCTGGTAATGTTTGGAAACAAAATTTCAAACTTGAATTAAACTAGATAATTTAGCTCACCAACACTCCTCATCTTTCTCCATTTCATTTTCTTCTCCATGAATTTACTTACCTGCAACACCTAAATCAATTGAATACGGGAAAAAGAAACTACTTTAGTCACTGATTTTTAGAGATTTTCACCATTGGTAGTGTAGCTTCTGTTTTTAAGATTAAGCATCCGTTGGTTACCTTTCCAAAATTTGGTTTCATGGATTTCCATTAAGTATGTATTGTTTTAACATATTGCATGCATGTAACCGTTGTATTTGAGCTCAAGCATACTATAATGGATTAATGCAAAGCTACACTTGTCAGCTCATGGTTTGTTGTAGGGCTACTACTTGGACCTTGAGCAGGAATGGTTCCTTGAGGAACCAAATAGGTAGGTATCTCTTTGGTTATGAAGGTTTGAATTTTTGGAATTGATAAAGGTTTTGCCTTGGAGATGTTGGAAACCATTGGTTGTTAGTACCAATAAAGGTAGGTTCCTGCTCTTTAATTAATGGTGGCAAAGGTGAGGATGAAAGCCTTAAAGGAGAGGACATTGGGATTCTAAAATAGGTGAAAGCTAACTTAAGAAGATCCCATGTGGTTGTGATAGGAGGCATGGACATGTCTTTGGGCATCAGATCCAAAGTACTTATTTATATTATCATGATGTACCATGGATTAAACTTTGGTGTGTGACAAGTTAATTATTACTTGAGCTCTATTCTATGTTATTCTCAAGCTCTCCCATTTGATGTTCAATGTGATGAGATGTAAAATTGTCTATTTTACATCTAGTGGTATATGCACATGAACGTGATTATTTCTTCTTCTTAATCATAATTTGAAGTGTGGAATCGTAGTAGGATCTTGAGTATAGATTAAGTCATGTTCTTGAATTTTTGGGTGTGACATAACCCATAATAAGAATTTTTTTTGCCTAATCTTTATAAAATAATAATAATAATAATAATAATAATAATAATAATTTAACCACTGAAACATTTACCTACCTAAAAATCAAATTATCAAAAGATCAATTTAATATTCTAGCTAATTTGATTATATTTTATCATGTATTTACTAAAAATTGCCTAACGAATATGTTCTATTAACTAAGAAATATAAATAATAAGCATAAAAATTGTGATTTTTTCTTAACTTTTTTTCTTCTTTTTGTTTTTTGTTTTCTAATGTTGAAAGCAATGTTTCATTAACTTGAAAGATCATTTAAGGACCCACATATCTTATCTAAAGCAAAATATGCAATTAAAGTTGAAGTGTAGATGATTCTCATAATTTGTTGCTTTTTTTTTATATTTACAGATTAGTAACTTTATTTTGTTCTTTGATCATTATGCCAATACGTCATTCTTATGTGAATCCTTAACGTCATCCATTGTAATTGTATTAGATCTACTTTATTCATTTTAGTAGAGAGAGAGACAGAGACAAAGAGAGGCACAAGTGGGTATCCTTTTTCATGAACATAGAAGCACATATCTTTTCTTCACCATTGAATCAAAGTCTTTGTCAAAGTTATATAATTGATTCAAAAGATTTCTTTCCTCTTAGCCAAGAAACAAAGAGTAGTTAGCCTATTGACTTTGAAATGAGAGTATTTTTTTTTAAAAAATCAACCTTCTCTTACTATGTAAGAAAAGTAAGGGTAAGTTAGTTTACATAGGAATAGGAATAAGAATGGGGATAAAGAAAAATTAAAATACTATGTAGAATAAAGGGAATTAAAATCCTGGCTAGAATGGATTTTAGTTTCGGTGAGAACAAATATTTTATTCCTATACTCTTATTTCTATAGTAATCCAAATACAGTAGTAAATAGAAAATAAAATGAATTTTCATTCTTAATTTCTATTTCAATGTTCCAAAAATACTGTAAACCTCTAGGCCCTTAAATGAAAACTACAATAGTTTCATTAATGTTTTGATAATGAAATTACTTAATTTTGAAGGTTGCTCTACTTTTTTTATGTCAAAAAAATGATTACATGTAAACAATACACTTGCATTTTTCTCAAATCTTTATTTTTTTTATAAAAAAAAGTGGTGCAAAGACACTTCTGTCAAATACTTTCTTGCACCTTTCGAAGGAAATGTTTCTCGAAGAAATTATAAAATAAAATAAAATATGGTTTCTATAATATGAGAAGAATTCTAAACTTTGGAACCACTTCTCACTTCTAATTAACCAAGCTAGATAATGTACCCTTCTCCAACAGCAAGTTTGGCATAAATATAGATTTCATTTAACATGTTAAAAGTCTTAAAATTTGGAACCTCTTTTGAATATTCCTCATAAGGAGCTCCTTTAATAAGCAAATAATTCAAACTTTTGAAACCTCTTTACAAGATTCTTTGTTGGAGTATATATCTCATTGTTATCTTATGCATATATTTTCTATTTTTTAATAATTATAAAAAAAATTATCCTTCTAATTTGAGAATTCTATATATAAATATTGTCTATTCTAAACTTTAACTTTTATGAATGCATTTAGAGAAGTCAATATTTATGAGTGTCAAAATTTCTCTTGCTATTTCATAATCTAATTTTGCAATGTATAGTATTTCCATTGTTGTTAGGAAATAAAAATCCTTTATTGTCTATTCTAAATTTTTTGAAGAATCACTTGAAATGATTATTAAATTAGTACTATCGATAAATGCTTCTTCCAAAAAATTGATATTACTAAAAATACTATAAAAATTACTGATTTTAAATTTACATAAACACTAAATAATTCTCTATAAAAATAGGTGTAGTAGCTAGAAGTACTATTATAAAAAAATGTTATAGACCAAAAGCCTCCTTGTCAAATTCACTTCAAAGGAGCCCTGGTATTTTTAACATTTTTCATAAGCTAAAACCACCCTCAAGTCTAGCTCAAAACCAAATTAAAAAGATTCAAGTCTTAAAAGTGGATAAAACTTCAAAAATAACTTAAGAATCCCATAAATGAATGCAAGTACACTATGATGACGACATACAATTAAGACATTTCCCCCCTCCCACAAGTCATCCCATCTTTTAGTCTCATGGTCTTGCTTACCCTATTTACCCCTTAAGCTCACTTATAAAATTAATGCCATGATGGAGGTAAAGGACACCATTCTTGTTGCCTCCATCAAAAGAAGGAAAAAACAAACAAACAAAGAAGGGAAAACAATTATGTCTTTGTCAGATGCTCTCACAAAGTCTTTCTCTGTTTCTCACTCTGGTAATTTCTCCTTCTCTCTTAACTTTGTTTTTTTCTAAATCACAAACAACTGCCTTCTTTTACAATATACTTTCTACTCATTCATCTATTATTTTCTTAATAATTCTAGTGAAAATTTGTGACAGTAAGGATGATTACATATGATCTCATGTCCCATATGAAAGTTTTTTCTTTTTGCAATTTACACTATAGTTTTTTCTTCCCACTGATTAATGAATACAGTCTACAAATTAATATAACAATTTTGAATTTAGATACAATATCAGATCTGGAGAGCAAATGTTACATAATTCCCATATTCAAACATTTTTCAGTTTGTTTGTTTGTTCTCTCATTATTGATATTTATTGGAAGGTTGAAATAATCTTGATTTACATTTCCAGGATTATTAGGAGTTGACGAGAAATCAATGCTGGAGATCTTAGTAAAATGGCAACCAGAACACTTGTCAACTTTTAGGAATGAAACTTCTTTCATCTTTTTGAAGGATGAACGCTTCCCGTTTGAGAAATGTGAAGAAATTCTTCTTAAATTTCTAAAAAGGGAATTTAAGCGTTTTAAGGTATCTATATATCAAACACAAAATTAGATATTTATGTTAACATAAAATTAAAGATATTTATATATTATTTATCATAAAAAAATTAATTCTTATAAGAAAACAAAGTTTTCAATTGAAGTACAAAAGATAGGGAGACTAAAGATGACTTAAGATTGGTTTTTGCAATAATATTGTAACGACTCGCACCCAACCATGTAGATATTGTCCGCTTTGGGCCCAAATGAGCCCTCACGGCTTTAAAACGCGTTTACTTGGTTAAGAGGATCCTCTACATATATAGCACCAGGAACATTCTCCCCTATCCGATGTGGGACATCACAAACACCCCCCCATGCAAACACAACGTCCTCGTTGTATCCCATGGAATTGCGGGACCAAACAGACAAACACCCCTTACGGGGCCAAACAAACCCCCACACCAGGGTCGGGGATCGGCTCTGATACCATTTGTAATGACTCGCACCCAACCATGTAGATATTGTCCGCTTTGGGCCCAAATGAGCCCTCACGGCTTTAAACGCGTCTACTTGGTTAATAGGAGCCTCTACATATATAGCACCAGGAACATTCTCCCCTATCCGATGTGGACATCACAAACACCCCACCCCCCCCCCCCCCTCCCCATGCAAACACAACGTCCTCGTTGTGTCCCATGGAATTGCGGGACCAAACAGACAAACACCCCGTACGGGGCCAAACAAACCCCCACACCAGGGTCAGGGATCGGCTCTGATACCACTCTGTCACGCCCCAAAACCCATTCCAAGGGCGTGACGGTCATTTCACACCTCAAACCCGAAGGCTTAAAGTATAATGTGACCCAAACAATCATATTGTAACTGGATGTTACCAATTACCAAATACCTGTTCAGAGTAGCGGAACAAAATCTAAAATCCTCAAAATTCAATTTCCAAATAACTTCCAAATACCAAATGATCCAAATGAACATAACTAACAGTTAAACAAAATCCAACATAAAATCCTAATGATGACCATTCCTCAACCTAACCATCACTCCTCACCTGAACTAAGAGTACCTGAAAAACTTTCAACAATTGGGAATGAGTTCACAGCCCAATAAGGAATATTAATGCAGTTCATTGATCAAATATTTTCCTTTCAAATAGGAGATATCATTTTTTTTTGTGATGTCCCACATCGGATAGGGGAGAATGTTCCTGGTGCTATATATGTAGAGGCTCCTCTTAACCAAGTAGACGCATTTTAAAGCCGTGAGGGCTCATTTGGGCCCAAAGCGGACAATATCTACATGGTTGGGTGCGAGTCGTTACAAATGGTATCAGAGCCGATCCCTGACCTTGGTGTGGGGGTTTGTTTGGCCCCGTAAGGGGTGTTTGTCTGTTTGGTCCCGCAATTCCATGGGACACAACGAGGACGTTGTGTTTGCATGGGGGGGTGTTTGTGATGTCCCACATCGGATAAGGGAGAATGCTCCTGGTGCTATATATGTAGAGGCTCCTCTTAACCAAGTAGACGCGTTTTAAAGCCGTGAGGGCTCATTTGGGCCCAAAGTGGACAATATCTACATGGTTGGGTGCGAGTCGTTAAAAAAAAAAAACTTGCTTTTTGGTTTGGTGTACTCGAGATAGGTTGAGTGGCTTTGGAATTGGTTAATTAAAATAATAATATTTAGTTTTAGATTTATAATTAAGAGTAATAATAGTTTTTTTCTTTTTGTAATAAATAGAATGAGAGATTTAGCAATATATATATATAAATTTTATAATGAAATAAAATTGTAATTTAATTAAATTAGTAATGTGTTATTAGAAACAAATTGGGAATTTATTAGTTTATTTAGATAAGGAATAGATTAGTTCAATTATAAATAAATAGTAATAATTGTTCCTCTTATGTTTTGTTAGGTGAAGAGTAGATTTTCAGGATTATTTTTCTCCAAAGTTTTTGAGGACTTCTTTTGAGGTAAGGGAAGTTAATGTAATATTTATAAAATTAAATTATTTTATACGTTATTTTGAATTGTGGAAAAGAAAATGATATTTTGTTACCATGCATGGATCAAACTGTTTTGCACTAAATATTATGTTGGAATATTTTGTTTTATTTATGACACAAAATATGGAGATATCATGTTGTGTAAATTTGAATACTTGAACAAGAACATCACTCTGGTTTATTCGGCCCTTGTCAATGGGAAATAATAGTTGACTATTCGGCCCTGTCAATGGGATATAATAGTTGACCTTTACATTTCATGGTGGGAATGTAATTGATTTGGACCCTAGCCTCTAGGGGTTTGGTTAGAGGTTACTAGTACTAGTAGTGTTTGGTTCCGTCCACCAGGAACATTCTGAGGCTAGCCACCCATTTGAAAAGTGCCACTTAACTGGGCATTTGATATTTGATAACCAGAGTAATGAAAATTGAATGGATTTGATTGAATCTTATGTGAAAGTGTTTGAATTTGATATGAAAATGGTTGGTTGAATTTTGAATATATTGGTATTTTTGAAACTCTGATATTTGATGAGAAAAAAAAAATGATATCTCCTATTTGAAAGGAAAATATTTGATCCATGAACTGCATTAATATTCCTTATTGGGCTGTGAGCTTCATTCCCAATTGTTGAAAATTTTTCAGGTACTCTTAGTTCGGGTGAGGAGTGATGGCTAGGCTGAGGAATGGTCATCATTAGGATTTGACTTAGGATTTTATGTTGGATTTTGTTTAACTGTTAGTTATGTTCATTTGGATCATTTGGTATTTGGAAGTTATTTGGAAATTGAATTTTGAGGATTTTAGATTTTGTTCCGCTACTCTGAACAGGTATTTGGTAATTGGTAACATCCAGTTACAATATAATTGTTTGGGTTAGATTATACTTTAAGCCTTTGGGTTTGAGGTGTGAAATGACCGTCACGCCCTTGGAATGGGTCTTGGGGCGTGACAAATATGATTAGTTTTTTTTTTAACATTTTTGTGGTCAGGATGCTTTGGTGAAATGGACCATGCATCCTTGGGAAAGAAATGCTCTCATGGCAAGGAAGGCTTTGAAAAGAGGCAGTCAAGCATATGGCCTACTCATTGAACTTGCATGCTCTAGATCATTAGACGAGCTCTTGGGAGCTAGGAGAGCATACCAATCCCTCTACAGTGAATCCATTGAGGAAGACGTTGCTTGCCAAGTTGAGGGCATCCAACGCCAGGTTAGTACTACTTTTAGTAAAAGAAAAAAAAAATGCATCAAACGATATTTGAAGTATATGATCATATTTTTAGTTATTATATTTGAAAATAAACTTTGACTTGGATTAGTGAGATGTTGTGCAATTTTTTATAAAGTGAAGAGCATTTCTATCTTATAAACTTATTGAAGCATTTTGACCAATTATTTCTTAAGAAAAATGCATTCGTCTTCCTTTCTAACATATATTTTTTCCATAAATAATGGTTGGCCATATGAGCCTACTCTTCTACAATTGGAGTTTGGAACTCTTTTTGGGTTCAGGCCACCTATTTTAAGCCTTAAAACCTCATTAGTTGGACTCTTAGAAAGTCCTATAATTGTGTCTTTTCTCAATAAAGGAGTTTTATGTGGTGCAGTTTTGGTTAGGGTACTATGAGAGGTAATATATATAGTCATATTAAGGAACCAATCGAGAATTAATGTGATCATAATTAGGTAAGATGATCATATTTAGAAAGTAACTTGGTCATATTTGAAAGGTAACTTAGAGTCTGTTTAATATTATTTCTAGAAAGTACTTTTAGTATATAAAAAATGGTTTTTAAAGAAAAATTAATCATTTAAATTTTTAAAAAAAATTGGAAAGTCATCTAAAAATACTTGTAAATAACACACTTTTACTATAAACACTTTAAGTAAAAATATTGTAAATACACTGTTAAAAAATGCATTTAACGGTATTTTTATTCAAAATATTTTTAGTGAAAGTATTTTCTTTGAAATTGTTTAAAAAAATAATATTCTATCAAGTATTTATCTAAAAGTACTATAAGTGATTTTTCAATTTTTTAAAAGTGTTTCTTAAATTTTATCAAACATTTAATTTTTTTTTCCTTTTATTTAAAGCTTTGAAATGGGCCTCAAAAGCATCCAACCCAACTTGCTGCAGCCCACACCATCCATCCAAGTTGAACCCTGTATTCTGCATGGAATTTAAGCCACTTGCCAATAAAGTTGTATTGGTCTTGGTTTCATAAGATGCATATTACATATTTATTAGTTTATAAAATAAAATTTATTAGTATTTAGGTATTATAAATTAATGAAAATAAAATTATTGTAAATAAGATTAAATTTAATTATAGTAATTAAATATAAGAAAAATATAAATTTATAAATAAAATTATTAACATTTTAAAATAATAATATATATATATATATATTTCATTAAAATAACTTCAATATATGAATTATTATTATTTTTTATCATTTTTTAGTTTTTCAATATTTATCGATATGTCCCTGATATATTTGATATATCTATAAAATCTAAGTATCGATATATCCATGATTAGTAATATTTTCATCCTTATTTGTATCAACACTTTTTGGTAGCACTTGTAAGTTCGTACAGATATGAAGGATCATGAATGAATGATGTGGCAATTGAATCGGATAGCTCAGAAACTTAATAAAGGCATTAGAAATGGTGATAAGATGATGTTAATCAAAGATGAAGAGATTGTAAGGATTCTAACAACAAGAAGCAAGCCTCATCTTGAGGCGGTCTTCAAATGTTACTATGATGATTTCAACAAGGACATTGCAGAGGTATAACATAGTCATGATATTATATTTGTAAATTCTTAGGGCATGCTTGAAATATTAGAATATGAAATGGGAACATGAAATCTATTTCACATTTCATTTATTATTTTATTTCAAAAATAGAGATAAAAAAATTATCGAAAATTTTTTTATTTCTGTTTTTTTTTTTTCAATTCTTGCTTATCAAAGGCACTTTTTATTCTTTACTTAAACATTAACAAATGAATAAAGTGAAAAGAAAAATGTTAAAGTTAATAAATATTAGACTTAAAGTTAGTATCTTTTATCCTCTTTGTTACCGTATCTTTTTTTTATTTTTTTTTATTTTATCTTTCTTTGTTCTTTTTTCCTCTTTCTTATATTTCATTCTCGTCCTTTTTCCTCTACTATTATTAGTTTTTCACACACTAGAATAGGAACAAAAAAAAAAAAAAACCCATTCCATTTTCTATTCATTTATAACTCCAAATTATTTATTAAATATAGGAATAAAATTAAATTTTCAATCTTGTGGATGCAAAATTCTGTCTTTTCGAATTTTGATTTTTCTCTTTTACATGATTTTATGATTTTTATTTTCTTTTTTTCACATACCAAATACATTCTAAGTAATTAGATTGAAATATATACTTTGCTAATAGTTTAACACATAAAATTATGAACATACAAATTGTAAGGAAAAACATATTATTTTGAACCATGGAACATTATTTATGCAGTTTTTTTCCTCTATTTTTATTATTTTTTTGTTTTATAAATTCTCTTTTAGAAAAAAAAAAGTAGGACAGCAGTTCTCGTTCTCATGTTGCTTTGAACAATTCTCTTCATTGTAATATTTATTAGAAGTCATTTTTCCTCGAATTAGCTTTCAAAAATATTCATTTTAATATAATTCCTCCTTATTTAATTTATTTAGGATCTCGGTGAGGAATCAGGTTTGAAGGACACAATTTATTGCTTGTGTGCTCCTCCAGCGTATTTCAGTAAGGTGAAATAAATTCACTATAACACATTACAAAAATGATCTTTTTATTTTTATTTGTTAAAGCATTTCTTGAACTATTTTTTTTTCTTTTTAATCTTAGATTTTAGATTCAGCAATGAAAGCTAATGCAAGCAAGAATGAAAAGAAGCCCTAACTCGAGTTATTGTAAACCCGAACTGATGTTGATATGAAGGACATTGCTGAGGAATATAATAAGCAATATGGACTCCTCTAGCCAAGAAGATTGAAGATGTAGCTCTTTGAAATTATTAAAGATTTCTTAGTCACGTTGGGTCCAAAGAGCTCTAGCTAAAGGAAGTGAATAAAAATGCCTCTCTTAATGAACTTTAATCTTTTCTTTTGAATCAAACTCTACTTATGCTTTATTTCCTATGTTTGCAAGAGCAATGTGTAATAATAAAAAGTGCGGTGTTCCTATGAAGTGAAACTTTAATAAATCATTAATTCTAGTATGATTGAGTTCCCAAGCATATCTTTTTATTGATTGAAGCATGGTTATACAATAATATTCTATTTGGATTAAGGATAGTGTGTGACAATAACATTTAATTTCAAAAAACCTATCTTTTTAGCATTTTTTTTTTTAAATGGCCTTATGGGCATTAGGTTAATTGGCCAACTTCTTTTCTGAACCAAATCATAAACTTGGAACCCTACTTTAAGTTTGGATTGTACATTAATCAATCTATTAAGTGATATTTTAAATCAACTGAAGCTCTAAGATTGATGTCGATCCAACTAATTCAACCTTAGTCACGTCAATCGATGCATTAACAAGCATGCAAAAAAAAAAAAAAAAAAGGAAAACTTACTTATTCCATCCTTGTAATGCCACTACAACAAATATGAGGTTTTTCCACAAACTAATTTGTGATTAAAAATTAGTATCTTGTGACAGAAGATTTTTTTGTTGCTCTGAGTCTATGAGCAATTATTTTTTACCACAAAATTTAATTAATCAAAAATGGCTTTTTGATCACCTTCAAGTCTCAAAACAATCACACAAGTATAACTAAATTAAATTTTCTCTTTTTGTTATGCAATACTCAAATAACACAATTGGATTGGGTGCTTCTTGAAATCATTAGAATTTTACTAGCAATCAAGACAATTAGTTCTACAAGTACCGGCTATGGAAACTTCACCTTTGCAAATTTTTTTTTAGGGTTTTTGATGCCACCAAATGGTTGCATGCAAATGTACGGTTCAAGTGGCCTATGGATTGGAAGTCCCTGATCAAGTTCCTGAAAATAGGTAAGAGTCATGTATGAATTGCATTCACTTTTTACTCATTAACAATGTGTAGAAAGGACTAGTTGGAATGTTGTGCACAAGTACTACTTCCATAAATCTAATTAAAGATCTATTACTTCCATGAAGTTGCTTTCAATGCAAAAACGCCTACTAGAAATTCTAAATCAACTACCAAAAAAAAAAAAAATTGTGGTTCAATAAAGAAGATGGAGTAATTTCATCATCCGCACCTTAGTGAAGCAGCGCTATGTTCATCTTTGTAGAGGTTGGAAGTTGTATAGAGATGTGTTGCTTCTGTACTCATCAATATCCAAATTATTTCTTCATGAATAGCATAAACTATCATGGAAAGCATTGTGAGGAATATAAAGGATATGTTGGAAAGTGTGGTTTCCATCCTTTAGAATAAAAAACATTTAAAAACATGTTTGACAAATGGTGACTGAAAAAACAATAATGTTCTATGTCTTCTCAAAACTGTGTTTTCAGAGAACATATTTAAATATAAAAAACACTTAGAAGACATATGGAGAGCACATCATTCTCACTTTTTCTTTAGCAACGCTCTTTCTCTACTTGAGACTCATCTCTACAAGCACAACTCCATTGGCATCGGCATCATCTAGTTACACCTTGTCCAGAAATTGTTTGATGATTTTTCTAGACCTAAAAACAATAGGGGAAACTTTATGATAAAGTAATACAAGTATTTATGTTTTTGTGAGTGTTTAGTTAGGTTGATAATTTTGGACAAATTTCCTAAGTGTCTCTTAACTCAATTTTTCCAAATCTTTCTTTGGACTACTTGCCTAATGAAGATCAAAATGTTGAATTTGCTAAGGGACCAAAAGATGTAATTGAGGTTGTAGATGGATGAAATGAATCAACCAAGTTTTTCAAATTAGTTATTTTAGAACTATTTATTTCTTAAAGAGTTGAGGAGGTTTAGTTGTTAAGAAAATTCTCTTTTTGATCTTGATTTCCAAATTGTTTTCCATCAGATTTTCTTAAAAAATGGGTTGATTCTTCTATTCCATTCATCTTTCAATTTCCTATTTATTTAGGTTTTGGCTGAAAACTCATTTTCTTCTCCTATTCTATTCATCTTTCAATTACTATTTATTTAGGTTTTGGATGAAAACTCATTTTCTTCTTGATTGAACTTCAAGAAGAAGTTGAGGTCAAGCTTGGTGAGTACTTCAAGAATGTTCCAAAAGATGAAGGCATGCAGCTGAAGTGAGAAGGTGTAGGTTAAGCAATCCGTGAAAGATTAGCAAACTTGAGTTAAGTAAAACCTTCTACGCATTGGTTACTCTTGATAGTGGAATTTTTTTTTTTTTTTTTATCATTGTTAGATTCATAGTTTTTTTTTAATATCTAAGGAGATTTTCCACATAAAATCTTGTGTCATTGTCTCTTTTGCTCTCATTCTACTATTTGATTCCTTTCCAATGTTAGATATCATTTGTTACTTAAGCATGTATGTTGAAAGGATGAAATATGAGCAGAAATGGGTGTAATTACTTGTTGGATATTCTTGAATAATTTTTTATTCATATTGTTAATAATATCAAGAGGTAATTGGAAAATGTATTAGGAAGATAATTGTTGTTATTGAATTAATGTAATTAGGGAGTGTTTAAAGCATTTGCATGTGACTTGTATTTATTAAAACTGTTGGAGGGTATTATTGCATTCATTCTTGCTTGTGATATTCTTTATCCTTTGTTGAATAGCTATTAAAAGAAAGGAATATAAATAAATAGTTGTTAATAAGAGGAATATAAATTGTGATGATTCAAAGGGAATGTAATACATGTTAGGGGATCGGGGGACTTGGGAGGGGCGAATAGGTGATTTTATACATATTCAAAAGGTATTTATAAAAATCACCTATTCACCACCCCCTCCCCTTCTCTCTCTAGGTGTAGCTCATCATTGAGATTCGTCTTCGATTTTTAATTTAGCAAAGAACTCGTGAATAGACAAAAATGGAACTAATGTTGATAAATAAAAATATTTTTCTTTTGTGCATCTCATGTTCTCCTTCTTCCAACTCCTTTTCTATAAAATATTTTGAGTATTTTTTCCAATCCAATAAAAGAAAGTAGAAAATCAAACACAGGTTTTCATCTTTTTTTCTTATGATTTATTAATGTCATTAATGACCTTCTCTTGATAATTCCTCATTAAATAATTGTATCGGGACACAATAATATTTTAAGTTAAATTTTTACAATAATGTGTAGAGGAAAAGGTTTTAGAAAATTGATTATCAGAGGGTGTTTTAAGAGTGATTTTGGAAAATTTTATTTAAAAATAGATATTTAATAAAAATTTTAAATCACTTTATTTAATGGAAAAAATTGAATGATTTTGGAAATTTTATTAAATTAGCCATTTGATAAAATTTTAAAAATTACTTTAAAATTTTTTAAGAATCTCTTGAATGGTTCTTAAACTAGTCCTATTGGTAAATGCTTCTTCTCAAAAATTGATATTACTAGGAATACCATCAAAATTACTGTTTTTTATTTACATAGACACTAAATAATTCTCTATAAAAATGGTTGTAGTAGCTAAAACCACTCTCAAGTCTGACTTAAAATCAAATTGAAAATACTCAAGTCTTAAAAATGGATAAAACTTCAAAAATAACTTAAGAATCCCATACATGAATGCAAGTACACTATGATGTTGACATGCAATTAAGACATTTCCCCCTCTCCCACAAGTCATTCCATTTTTTAGTCTTCTTACTTACCCTAAATACCCTTAGCTTACTTATAAAATTAATGCCATGATGGAGGTAAAGAAGGCCACCATTCTTGTTGCCTCCATCAAAAGAAGGAAAAAGAAAACAAACGAAGAAGGGAGAAAAATTATGTCTTCACCAAATGAGAGCCGCACTCTCGCAAAGGCTTTCTCTGGTTCTTTCTCCTTCTCCCTTGAATTTATTTTTTCTAAATCACAAACAACTGCATTCTTTTACATTCAAATTGTTTACTCTAGCTGTACTTATTGTGGCATGTTATTTTCTTAATAATTCTAGTGAAAATTTGTGACAATATGTATGATTTCATACGATTTTATGTCCCATATGATTTCACATTGTTTCTTTGTTCTTTCATTATTAATATTGATTAGAAGGTTGAAATAATCTTGATTTATATTTCCAGGAATACTTGGAGTTGACGAGAAATCAATGCTGGAGATCTTAGTAAAATGGCATCAAGAAGACTTAACAACTTTTAGGAATGAAAATTCTTCCATCTTTCTTAAGGATAAATACTTCTTGTTTGAGATATGGCAAGATTATCATATTGCATTTCTAGCAAAGGAATTTCTGCGTTTTCAGGTATTTATATGTCCAATATAAAATTAGGTATTTATGTGAAACATAAAATTAAAAATATTTATATATTATTTTATTATAAAAATAAAAAATTACAAGCAAATTACAAAAGATAGGGAGACAAATGATGACTTAAATATTGGTTTTTGCAATAATATGATTAGTTTTTTTAATATTTTTGTGGTTAGGATGTTGTGGTGCAATGGACCATGCATCCTTGGGAAAGAGATGCTCGCATGGCAAGAAAGGCTTTGGACGGAGGCCCTCAAACATATGGCTTACTCATTGAACTTGCATGCACTAGATCATCAGATGAGCTCTTGGGAGCTAGGAAAGCATACCAGTCCCTCTACAGTGAATCCATCGAGGAAGACGTTGCTTCCCGAGTTGAAGGCATCGAACGCCAGGTTAGTACTACTTTTAGTAACGTTTTTTTTTCCTTTTTTTCCTTTTTTTCTTTTTTGCATCAAACTATATTTGAAGTATATGAGCATTATTTTTAGTTGTTTTAATTGAAAATAAAAATTGACTTAGATTAGTGAGATATTACGCAATTTTTTATCAAGTAAAGAGCATTTCTATCTTATTAATTTATTGAAGCATTTTGACTAATTATTTCTTAAAAATATGGCATTCGTCTTCCTTTCTAACATAGATTTTCTCCATAAATGATGGTTGGGCCTAAGGATATGCAATTGCAAATGATCTTTTGAGCCTACTCTTCTACAATTGGAGTTTCGAACTTTTTTTTTGTCCCCATTAGTTGGACTCTTAGAAAGTTCTAAAATTGTGTCTTTTCTCAATAATGGAGTTTTATATGGTGTAGTGTTGGTTAGGATACTATGAGAGGTAATATATATAGTCATGTTAATGAACCAATCAAGAATTACTATGATCATAATTATGTAAGATGATCATATTTAGAAAGCAACTTGGTCATATTTGAAAGGTAACTTTAAGAGTACATTCTATAATGTTTATAGAAAGCACTTTTAGTATAAAAAGAAAAAAGAAAACTGTTTTTGAAGAAAAGTCAACTGTTTGGAAAAATTTAGAGAACACTTCAAAAAATTAAAAAATCACCTAAAAAAACTTGTAAACAAAACACTTTTACTAAAAACATTTTAAGAAGAAACACTATTGAATAGGTTCTTAAGGTGCGTTTGGCAACTCAAATTATTTTTAGTGAAAGTGTTTTTTTTGGAGGTATTTTTACAAGAATCATTTATCAAGTGTTTCTCCAAAAAATATTATAATTGACTTTTCAATACTACAAGTGATTTTTAATATTTTTAGAAATATTTCCTAAATTTTATCAAACATCTAATTTTTTTTCAAAAACACTTTTTAGGGTAAAAATACTTCTTCGAACTATTGTCAAACATACTTTCAGAGTATGTTTGGTAGTGATTTTAGAAAATGTTTTTAGTTTTTCTAACACTTGAATTATATATAATTTTTAAGCATTCAAAATGTTAGAAACACTTCCTAAAATCACTACCAAACGAGCTTTTAGTTTAATTATCTATCAATATCATCAAATATCAACTCAATAGTTGAGATTTCATTTTAGTTTGGTCCAACACTTCAAAAACTCCATCCAAGAATCTGTACCACAACCCCTAAGCCCAACCATAATAAATTGGACTTCAAGCTTTATCATATGTTGGATCCAATTTGAAGTTCATTTATGAGCCAAAAAGCATAAGGTAGTGTTTGTTTGTTTTTACTTAATTTTAAATAGAAATTAAAACTAAATAGTGCTTAATATTATTAAGTATTAGGTTGTTTGTTTTTGTAATATTTTATTTCTATTAAGCATTAAAAAGTAAAGAAAAACAAGTTACTTTTTTCGTATAGAAAAAGTCAAATATTTTGGTTTTTTCTATTCAGCAAAATATTTTAGCTTTTTTTATTTAGCCAAAAATTTATAATAAGTCAGAAAAAGTAGAAAAATAAATAACTTAAAGTCTAAAAGTGAATTACTTTCAGCAAAAAACTAAAAAGACAAACACCCTCTAAGTCTTGTTCTTGACCGAACCTAGCCCATTGTATGTAGCAATTTGAAACTTGAAAACCCAATTTGCCCACCAACCAAACATAGTTCTTTCCTTCCCACATCTTTGATTTTAGAGAGCTCTAATCAAACACATTCTCTCTAATGATGATTAAAAACTCATAACAACATAAAGAAACCATACAACAAATATTATTATCAACATGAAATAATGTAATGAAAAATCTCTTCTTGTATTAACAGCTTTTGGTAGCACTTGTAAGTACGTACAGATATGAAGGATCACGAATTAATGATGTGGCAGTTAGATCAGAGGCTACAAAACTTGGTATAACCATTAGTAGACATGGTGATAAGAAGAAGCTATTCAAAGATGAAGAGACGGTAAGGATTCTAGCAACAAGAAGCAAGCCTCATCTCAAGGCCGTCTTTAAATGTTACAAGGAGACTTTTAACAAGAACATTGAAGAGGTATAACATAATCATGATATATATTTGTTAATTCTTAGGTCCTGTTTGAAGCATTAGAATATGAAATAGGAATAGGAAATCTATTCTATTTTCCAATCATTATTATATTTGGATTATTTCAAAATTAGAAATAAGAAGTAAAAAAAAAAAAAAAAGGAAAAGTGTGTTTCCATACATGTGTATGAAAAAACCACAAAATAGGAACTTAAGTTTATAAAATACAAATTTCAAGTAGTTATCTAAAAATAATTAGCATTTCATGTGCTTTTTGGTCAAATTACATATTTAATCATTCAAATACTACATTTTAATGATATAGATATTACATTTGACTATTCTAGGTATTACCTTTGACTGGATGAGTGCATAAAATTTGAATTATTTTTACAAAGTTCTTATTTTGTAATTATTTTTACTCAAGTATATAAAAACACACTTTTTCCTTATTTTTACATGAGTGAATGCATGAAAACACAATTTTTCTTAAATATATATATTATTATAAAAAAATGATTTTTTTTTTTTACATAATACATGTCATCCAACATTCCTATCATATTTTGATTCCTGCATATCAAAGGCACTTTTTATTCTTTACTTAAACATTAATAAATTAATAAAATCAAAAAGAAAAAAAATGAAGGTTAAGTAGTATTTAACTTAAAAGTTAGTATTTGTTATCCTTCTTTGTTATTTTATGTTCTTTTTTTCTCTTTCTTTGTTGCTTTTTCCTCTTTCTTGTATTTCCTTCTCTTCCCTTTTCCTATACTATTATCACTTTTTCACTTCAAAACAATTTAAAAAGAATTATGTAATATTTGAAACACTAGAACAGAAAATGGGAATGGGAATACAAAGAACCTATTCCATTTCCTATTTATTTCTAAGTCCAAATTACTTAATAAATATAGGAATGAAATTAAAATTTCAATCTTGTGGATACAAAATTCTTTTTTTTTTTTTTTGGATTTTAATTTTTCTCTTTTACCTCATGTTATGATTTATCTTTATTTTCATATACCAATACATTCTAAGTAATTAAATTAAAATATATACTTTGCTAATAGTTTAACATGTAAAATTATGAATATACAAATTATAAGGAAAAACATATTGTTTTGAATCATGGAACATTATTTGTGCACTCCACTCATGTGCCTTTTTTTTTTTACTCTATTTTTATTCTTATTCATTATATTGTTTATAAACTCCAGTCTTTTTTATAAATTCTTTAAATAAAAATAAATAAATAAATAAATAAAACAATTCTCATTCCTGTGTTACTTTGAACAATTCTTTTAATTTTAATATTTATTAGAACTCATTTTTCCTCGAATTAGCTTTCAAAAATATTCATTTAATATAATTCGTCATTGTTTAGGATCTTGATGAGCCAAGTTTGAAGGATATAATTTATTGCTTGTATGCTCCTCCGATGTATTTCAGTAAGGTGAGATAAATTCACTATAACACATTACAAAAATGATCTTTTTATTTTGTTTGTTGAAGCATTTCTTGGACTATTATTTTTTTTTGTCTTAGATTTTATATTCGGCAATGAAAGCTAATGCAACTAGGAATGAAAAAGAAGCCCTAAGTCGAGTTATTGTAACTCGAGCCAATGTTGATATGAAGGACATTGCTGAGGAATATGATAGGCAATATAAAACTCCTCTAACCCAGAAGATTGAAGATGTAGCTCTTGGAAATTATAAAGATTTCTTGGTCATGTTGGTCCAAAGAACTCTGCTTAAAGGAAGTGATTAAAAATGCCTCTCTTGATGAACTTGTTCTTTTTCTTTGAATCAGACTCTACTAATGCTTTATTTTCCTATGTTTGCAAGAGCAAAGTGTAATAATAAAAAGTGTGGTGTTCCTATGAAGTGAAACTTTAATAAATCATTAATTCTAGTATGATTGAGTTCCAAAGCATGTCTTTTATTTGATTAAGGATAGTGTGTGACAATATCATTATATTCTGAATCATAATTATTGATCGCTCGGTTTTTGTTGTTTATTGAATCAAAACAAAATTTATAACCTAATTCACTATTCTATAGCAATTTGTACCCGATCAAAAAGTGGTTTTAGTACAAACTATTGTAGTATAGTGGTATTTAGGTATCGTCCACATCGATGGATTATTCTCGGTAATTAAGGCTTGAACGAGATGATAAGAAATGATGGTGATCAAGTGAAATTTACTTGAAATTGCATGATAAAATCTCAAGATAGCAATGTATCCAAATTGAAATGAAAATGAATTGTAAAAGAGAAGAAAATTAATAAGATGTGAGATTCTCGGAGTTAGGATTTTCTAGAGAGTAATTTCCATGGTGAATAGGTGTTGAGATCTAATTTTCATCAAGTTAGATTAAAAACCTAAATTTTCATCTAAACCGATTTTTTATTTAGCTTTAGGTCTAGATCTAATTTTTCTTCAAATTAGGTAATCTAATCCAAGAGATCAATTCGAATCACATATTCGATTCATCTTAAATTATCTTCCGATGATTCACACAATGCAACTATTCAATCTCATCAAATCTAGCATTAAGAATTTGATGAATCTACCTAGCTTGCATTGTAGTAATCATCCAAGACAATTTGAAGAGAAATATCCCCAAATTTCAATTAATCAATCAATTGGATCCAATTACCTTTGCAATTCAAGCTCAATTCTATAATTCACCATAGATCTTGCCTCTAGATCTTTCCTTCTCCGAGAAAAATGAGATTTAGCCACTCATGCTTGGAGATTTGATCTCACAAGACATGTTTGGCTACCGAGAAAATAAGAGAAACTGAAGGAAAGTAGAGAATCATATAGAGAGAAAAAGTATGAAAAGTTCTACAATTAGAAAATGTATCAAAAGTCCTTAAATGAGTCAATCACGTTTCTATTTATAGGCCAAGGTTAAAAGGACACTTGGCAACATTTTAGAGGTCTTCCGGATGCTTCTTCATCAAGGAATCTGGAGAAAATGCATTTTTGCACGAGCCCCTAGCAATCTTGCATGATGGTGCGAAGTGGAAAGTCCATCAACTTCATTTTCGTTTTTCTGGAGCGTTTCGCATGACTGTGTGAAAATTTCGCATGATTGTGCGAAAATTTCGCATGGTCATGCGAAATCACTTTTCACATTTCCCTTATGTGTTGTAGCCAACACCCATTCTGTTTCATTTTGCATGACTATGTGAAAATTTCGCATGGTCATGCAAAATCGAAAAACATGCTATTCCGACTCCTCTTTGCAATTTCTCTCATTTCATCATGTTTAATCCATCTCCACCACCTTCAATTAAGTTCCAAAGCTTGGTCCAAGTGCATTTCTTCTTCCTCTTCATCCACATTATGTACCCTTTGATTCATGCCCAATTGGTGTCTCAGCTGATTCGTGTCCAGCTGGTGCTCCTTGATTGAGGGAGTAATCAACAAAATTTATAACCTATAACACCATATACTAGGGTAGCAAAGACAAAGCTACTATAGTATAGTGGCTCTAGGATCGTCCACTGGGATGGGTTTTCACTTCACAATTGATATTAATTCAAAGATGAATTGGTGCCTTTTCATTTCAAGGTTAGCTTTAAAAGAAAACATAAAGATGTTTGAAAGAAAAAGGTTTGGTTTTAAACTAACTAAAAAGAATGTAATGGGAATTACTTATGAAGAAAAGTGTTTCTTGGAGTTCAGATCACTAGGCTCAGGTTCCTCATACAAAAAGGGAGTTTCGGTCACTTGTTTCTTTTCCTCGCATTAGAGAATTAACATATAGTTAATTCTCTAACCGGTGTTGTACAGATGCTTCCCATTAATGGGTTCAAACACTAAATCCCTCTCACTGATGCATCTTGCAATGGCTCATACCTCTCACCTAGCACTTGCCATTCAAGGTGATCTTTAACCTTGGATTACCCGTCAAAAGCTCGCAAGAGATAACTAATGGATGTCTCCTTGGAGTCCAAAAGCTTACCAAGTGTTGGCTATTCTAGAAAATCCTACCTTCAAACCACCTCCCAAAGGCTCGCAAGGGGTAAACTAGTGAATCTCCATGGACGGAGATCACTTGCATTACCAAGTGTTGGCCCAGGTGATTTAAAGGCGTTTAAGTTAACTAAAAAGATAAAAACCATTAACGGGTCACACTTTCTCTTCATTAAAAACTAAAACAACAAAACTTCCAATTTATGCATGTGGAAACTTACCCGGCTTTCCTCACTCCAAGAGACAAAAAGCTTAGCCTCTCATCCTCTGAGGAAAAATCCTCAGAGTTTGGTTGGCTAGAAAGAAAAAGAAATGAAAAATGAAAGAGAAGGAAAAACAGAGCAAGGCTCTGTATATTCTATATATGATATATGATTCAGCCTATCTTTACAGTGGATGCAAGGGAATATATAGAGACGTTTTTCCAACCTTCCAAGCTAAGAAATCTTATGGTTGGTGGATTACAAGGAGAAGAATGGAAATTTATACAAAAATATCTGAAGAAAAGATCTAAAAGAGTCGGTGCACAAATATCAGGAAGCACTAAGGACATTTCGCAGGTGAAAACGAGGTCTACGAGATTTCGCAGACACTCAAGAGGGCTGCGAAATATTTTCGCAACAACAAGTTAAACTCGCAGGGCTGCGAAATTGGATTCCACCTTGAGGTTCTCAGCGTTCCAGCTTGCGGCATGTATCGGGTAGCTTCAGGAGGAATTCCATAGCACTGTACAAAAAGGCTGCGAAATTCTCGCAACAAAAGGCTGATTTCGCAACACTTTGGAGTGATCTGCTTGCAATGGCTGTAACTCCTTCATTTCAACTCCGAATCGTGCACCGTTTGAAGCATTAGATTCTTGACTTCCTGAGCTTTGAAATGGTATACAGAATGTAGAAAATGGACTTCGGGAAGTTCTCCAAAAGTGGGAAAGAAGACTGCAGCTGCTATCCCCTGTTTTCTTCACTCTGTTTTCCTCTTCTCCTTGCTTCTCTCCTTGCATACTTTGAACGACTTTGGCAAAGGGATATGGAGCTCCAAAGCTTGGTTCTTCATGAATTTGAGCTTCCAAAAGCTTTGCCATGAACTATATAACTCTCCTCAATCTTGGATTGTTTTGGTGATTAAATTACTAACAAAAACACCAAAACTTACACAATTTGATTAAAAATGATTGCAAGGGTCCTTAACATGTTAATTGAGTTAAAAGGCAACAACTACTACTCAAAAGTGTTTAAAAGGATTAATTACAAGCTAAAAAATAGCACTTTTTGAGTAGTAATCACCCTCCTCCATTCCATTTTCCATTTGTCACTCCATGCTTCAAAAATCACCTTAAAATATCTCCAAAACTCAACAAAGAACCATTAGTATCTCTTGCAAGGGTAGCAATGTATTACATGGGCATATTAGGCATAATTACTACTCAAAAGGTGTGAAACTCATGAAAGTTAGTATCTAAAATGTGTGGTTTTTGAGTAGTAATCATTCCCCCCAACCAACACATTACTAGTCCCTTAGCAATGGTATAACAAAAAGAAAGAGAAAATTACTCAAAAAGAAAATCTTAAACTCATTTGGAAAATGTGTTTGAAAATCCCATAGCACAAATGGTCAAAAATGAAACACACCTCACCATCCATAGGTGTGATCAAAATCTCAAGCTCATTTACTATCTCTAATAGAAAAGACATCATGCAAATCAAAGTGTCAAAGATATATCAATTTTCAACTTCCCAAAATGATATTTCCAAACAAGCCTTGAGTGAAATTAAACTAGCCCCCTAATATATTATTCAAAACTATTCCTCCCCCTAACCATGCCTAATTTATCTTAAGCAACAAAAACCACTCCCTCATAGGTCAAGAATGCACCTATCTTTATTTATTTTTTATTTTTATATATATATATATTTTTTTTCAAAGGTCTAATTGTAAGAATGCAATGCTAAAGGTATCTCTAAGTATACGGTCCATGTAGTGGGGATTCATCGATGACTCCCAACCATAAGGCATAGGGCACCAAGTTTATAGGACTAATTCAGCCACTAACTCCTCAGACTTCACCCCGGACTCCACAATTTAGGATCCAATACCTTAGCACCTACAATCGAGCTCATACTCCACCTATTCACCCATGTAGCGAGCATTGAGGTCTGTGGCTCCCAACCATAATGGCTTAGGGCACCAGGTTTTAAAGACCTTTGGGCCATATACCCCTTGGACCTTGCTCAGGTTTCAAGGAAAGCATAACTCAACCTTTTTATTCAATCAACTTTTTTTTTTTTTTGAATTAGGCACATTGGCCTCTTCTTAAGGTGTCTCAACTCAATTTAAAAGTGATTCAACTTGCTAAGATAATTGGGTCCAAGTCTTAGGGTTAGATTAGTCTTTCATCTTATATCAGGGGTCTAGAGTGCACAGTGTGTGTCAAGACTCAATTAGAAAAAAAAACTTGGGAAGATGAAAACTTCAAAGTCAAATCAAACTCAATCAACATAACAAGTTTTCTAAGATCAAGCAAATGAGTTGATATTCCAAATCAACTTCTTTCAAGCTAGGTATGCTTATTTATCAATCATAAGTGCTATGTTTCTTCTCAAAACAAATTACCAATAAAAAAAAATTAATACACAAGCAAACAAAAAAAAAAAAAAAACTAACAACCAATTCTAAATGAACAAGACACCAAAAGTTCTTCCTTTCTTATCCTCCCCCCAACCAAACTAAACAATGTCCTCAATGTTTACCAAAAAAAAATGTAAAGTAAGGAAGGGAAAAGTACCTGCAAAGCGTTGTTTTCCAGCTTCTATAACTGTGACAAAACAATATAGAAGTATAAGTGTGCTAGGAAAGGAGAAAAAAAAAAATGAACACTAAAAGAAATGAAGTCAAGGAGAAAAGTGAGGGCACTCCCTATCCTCAAGCATGAGATGGATGGGAGATGATGATCTCTGAAGGTGTCAAAATGGTGGTGGGCACTGTGGACTCCCTTGTTGTAGAATTTGTCTCTTGTGTAGGTGGGATGGACATAGGATGAGCATCATGAACACTAGCTGGCTTGTCAGAAGAAGAATTCCATTGCTGGACAGCCATGGTAAATTCATCAACTCTTTGGACAAGTTGTTGCTGAGTGAGCTGGATGTTTGCTTGATTTTCTTGAATCATATCCAAGCGAGCTAAGAGTTGATTGAATGCTTCAGCTGATATGTGGACATAGCCATCAGAAACTGATGGGCCTATGTTTGGGGTAGAGGAAAGACTAGCCAAAATATGTGCAGCTGTATCCAGATTTTGGGGAGTAGAAGTAGCTCCTGGTGTGGTGGCAGTTGGTGGTCTTGGGGGTGTATCTTCTCCATCACCAAAATCTTCAAGGGATCAAATTCAAGAGGAGCACATTAATGATGTTCATTGTCAGTATCTCTCTTT
>JBAPGN010000318.1:0-29895 GCA_037355405.1 Vitis amurensis | reverse complement strand
CCGATATTTTTGTGAAAACCTATATTTTTATCCTTAGGTGTTACTTGGATTGCATGACTGCATTATGGGTAAGAGGAGAAAGGAAATCTGAAAGATGACCCATTTTTTTCCATTTGGAAATATAGAAACAGCAGAACCTCTCTGCCAGTGTGGAGCTTCAAATCCATCTCAAAACTGTAGGCCCCATTTGGCAACGTTTTTTAAAACAGTTCTTAAAATAAGTTTTTGAGGGTAGTTCTTAAAAACAGTTCTCAGTTGTTTTTAAGAAGAAAATTCTGTTTTGAAACTCAACCATAAAAATAATTTTCTAGGCTTATTATTTTTTTAGGCATTGTGCACTTATGTACAATGCAGAAGCTCCTGTCCTATTTTCCGTGTTTCCAATTGTTTCTTAAAACATTTTACAAACAACTGAAAAATACCTCAATTTTTTTTTTCTAAAAAATCACCTTGTTTTCAAAACAATTTTTAAAAAGTTGTTAATCTAAAATTTAAAAAACATGTTTTTGCAATTAAAAAACTATTTTCTGTACTAAGAACAGTTTTCAAACATGCCCTATATTTTCATAGTCCAATCTCAGAATGGAAGTGGATGATTTTTCTTGGTTAGGTTTGTGAATAGTTTAGGCCTGTGACAGTTGTAGATAGAGGTTCTTTATTTGGCCTTCGCATGCCTTTTATACTTCTTTTGTACCAAGTTGTGCTTCTTTTAGTAATTTTCTATTTATACTTACATTCTTACTTCCCAATCCATCAAAAAAAAAAAAATCCATATCTTTGTTTGAAACACAATGGTATCTTATCTTTTCTTTGATTTTTCTATTGAATGTAGTTTTCTGTCTTTTCTTGATTTGTCTCTTGAATATAGTTCTCTATAATGAATAGAGCCTAGATGTTATGAAACAGGGAAAAGAAGCCAGGAATGTGGTTATACAATCTGATGGAGATCATTTTTGAAAGAAAGAAAATATGACCTTGAGCATTCTCTATGATATTCATGTCTTTATACTTATTGGTTTTGTCTGCATGATATAATCATTCAATACTTTAGGTTATGCTGGCTCCTGAAAGGTAATGTTAAGGAAAATGATTTTCTCATGTTTGGTTGTCCCATGAAAAATAGTAAAGAAAATTAAATATAATTAAAACTAGTTAGAAACTTATGCATTTTTAAATTATTTGATCTTTATATGGATGAGTTTTTTAAAAGAATAAAAGGGTGAAATTAGTTTGAAGTAACAAATAAAAATAATTTATTGATTTTTTTTCCTTCTACTTTTCCTCTCAATTTGCTTTCCCTTATAGGTTACCTTAGATTTTCTGGGAATCAAATATAGCCTTAATGTTTTCGCATGCCTTAATATATCCATAAAACATGAATTATAGCATGTGTTTAGGTTACTTGTAGCTCTTTCTCGTGATTTACTATTTGGAAGTAGAATTCACAGATCTTGATATTATGTTTGAAATATTATTCTGTTTCCAACATGCTTTCTTGGAGCAAGAACAAGAAACAGGGAAGCAAAAATAATAAATAACAATGAATAAAATAAATAAATTTCACTTCCAGAATCATAAAATAGAGATTGAAAATCATCATGCTTAGGCAAGTGATTTCAACTATGTATTAAATACTCTGATACACAATCAGGTAACTACTGCTATTTCTGTTATCAAAATGTTGAACAGATCATTGTATGGTTTTGTTATCAAATCTTTTGATTTCTTCCATAAAAGTAGTTTGTAATTTTAATAGATATCGGATTATTGGAAGGCATTAATAGGAGTGTCGCTTGCGAGAAAAGATCCAGCCTGAGCGACCAGAAATTTGGTCATGGCTGGTTTTGACCGCTGCCACTGGCTGATAGTGAATGGTACCCTAAATATGTTTTCGCTCCGTTGTGAGGCTAGCCTGAACGTCTTGAATCGTGGAATAACATTGATCTCTATTATCCACAGGATTGACTTAAGTCAGTCCATATAGAGGAAACTGTGGAGTGTTAAATTATATTTTCTTTTTTTATTTAATTTTTGTTTTTTCAAACCATTTTTGTAATGTTGTGATATTTTGTTCTGCTTGAAGTTTTAATCATTTCACTAGCACATGCCTTAAAAATATACATCCACAATAATGTAGATGGGGGAGCTTAAAAAGTTGGTTGAAGAGGAGAAAATTAAGTACATTGGGTTATCTGAAGCCAGCCCAGACACAATAAGGAGGGCGTATGCAGTTCATCCAGTTACTGCCTTACAAATGGAGTGGTCCCTCTGGACCCGTGATATTGAGGAAGAAATAGTCCCTCTTTGCAGGTTTCATATTCTATCCTAAGTTCTAGACCTGTCTCTTCCCTATGTCCATCCTTGGCTTTCTTTTGTCTATTTACATGTTCGTGTCCATGTTACAAAAATCCATTTATAAAAACAAGTTTCTAGAAGTCAAATTCCTTATTTTGGTTTCATGTTCAAATTTTTATGGTAAAATATCACATATTTCTCCTCGCACTCAGACCTTAATCCTTATAGTCTGCAGTTATCTGAATTTATCTTTTCCTCTGCTGTATTTCCGATTTGTCTTTTCTTTTCACTCAATTTTATATGTTTTTAACTATGAGAGACTTATATTCTGTATGTTTTGTAGAGAACTTGGAATTGGGATAGTTCCATACAGTCCTCTTGGACGTGGGTTTTTTGGTGGCAAGGCTGTTGATGAAAATGTTCCTGCAAACAGTTTCCTGGTGTGGAACCAGACCTATTTCCAGTCTTTTGTGTACTCTTTTTTGTTGCACTAATTTTTCCGTCAAAAACATTATTATGGGCCTGGTTGGTTTTGATAGATTTCCCTTTGTGCTACATCTGAATAAGCATGGTGAACTGATGGCCAACCTTTTGTCTTATCAGAGATCAATTCCTAGGTTTCAAGGTGAGAACTTTGAAAAGAACAAGATCATATACACTAAAATGGAGATGTTGGCAGAAAAGTACAGATGCACCCCTGCACAGCTTGCACTAGCTTGGGTTCTTCGTCGAGGGGATAATGTGGCACCTATCCCTGGTGAGTCACTTAGTTCTTCCTCATCAACCTAGCACCTAAAGAACATACTGGACATCTGTTCTTGTCCTCGCAATAACATCGATCATTCAAGTCTCTTGATTGTTGATATGCTTTTTCTATTTTTTTAAAATGAAATCTGATTCTCCATTGAACAACAGCTATAGGTTTTTTCTGCTGCAGATAGATATATCTGTGGACTTCAGGACTATCCTGTTATACCAAATAAGTAAATAACAATAAACTTACCAAATTGCTAAAATCACTAGAAGTTGCTTTTGGAAAACATGCTTCTGAGATGTATGGCTAAGAAATATTTATATTGATCCTCATTTGATATGCATGTAGGAACCACTAAGATTAAAAATCTTGATGATAATATTGGTTCCTTGAGATTGAATCTCACAAAGGAAGATTTAGAAGAGATATCTGATGCAGTACCACTGACTGAGGTGGCGGGAGCTAGAGCACCTGACGTTTTGACTAGCACCTTATGGCAGTTTGCAAATACACGTGCAAGAGTATGAAGACAATGAATTGAGGTATCTGGGTATGCAATCTGATTCTGAAATCATAATTTCCTCACTGACTAAATAAATGAGTATGAAAACAGGAATTAAGATATCTTTGGTTGAACCTGATGTGGAACAACATTGGCTTCCTCTTTGACCAAGAGTGAAAATCATAGTCAAAGCCATATCAGCATAAGCCAGATGAAGAGAGATATAGTTTCTGTTTGTTTATCTGTCTGTTTATATCATGAGATATTGGAAATGTAGGACTGGCAATGCTGTTGGATGTTGTCTGTTTTGCTATGATTTGTGATGTAACTGAAAGATTGCATAACATGCTATAGATGAGATCAGGGAGACTTGCATTTCATTTCCTCTATCTGGCAGTAGGAGGATCCAACCACTTAGTTTTTTCATGGTATGAAACCAGCAACATGGTGAAAGGGATATGGGTATTTCTATTCTGCAACTGCTTGACAAGTTTTGGAGAATGCTCTGTTCTGGTTTGATGTTGTGTTCCTTGTCATAAAAAAAAAAATAAATAAATAAATAAAGAAAAAAAAAAAAAAAAAGGGGTTCTTCCTATTGAGTTTGATTTAACAATTCTCAAAAAGTTGTCTTTAAGAATAGTTTTCAAAAGCAACTTTTTGATGTTTTATAAAATAAAAGTATGTTTGGGAATTTGAAATATTCTTAACTTGTTTTTTGTGTTTTCAAATATTTCTTAAAAATAAATCCATATATTTCTTGTTTTTGTCTTAAAAATAGAAAATAGTAATGAATTCTATATAAAAAGTGGAACCCCCTTATACAAAATGTATAGATTTACTTTGGAAATATTTATTTATTTTTCTGGTAAGTAATTCTGCAAATATTTTTAACAACATCTAAGCAACTTCTACGTGAATGTTCTCATCTTTAATTTCAGAAGTTCTAATCCAACTCTTAAATTCTTACATTTAGCTCTTATACTTTGGCCTCACATGTGGAAGTGGAAATGGAGGAAAAAAAAATGTTTCAAGGGTTGGAACATTTAGAGAGGATAGAATATTAGCAAGCTCAATTTAATAAAAAAAAAAAAGTGCATTCTCTAATTCAACGGATTGAGGTTTTGAAAAAATATAAAGTCCCTTAAGAGAATCCATTAATGGTGAAGGGAAGCTAACTTTACTTAGAGTTCGTTTGATAGTAATTTTGATAGTAATGTTGTTGTCACTAATTATCTAAATGCCGTTAAATATTAATATTATGTGGCAAGATTATAATGTTGTCATTAAAAAATATTGTATTTACCTTGATACTTTTAGTGGCAAAAAAATGTTACCATTGAAAACACTATAAAATGATTATCCAATGACACTATTAATATTAGAACAAAAAAATATTTATTAATTTGTTGATGTATAAAATATATGAAAAATGAATTATTGATAAATATAATTTACTATTGCTAATATTTTATTTTGGCGAGAATTATTGCAAACACAACTTATAACTTATCATTAAAAAATTTACTTTAAAGTTTTTCTAGTAATAACTTTGAGATCTTGTTAAATACTTATATTGTATGACAAAAAAAAAATAATGATTCCAATAATAGACACTAAGAGATGTTATTATTTTAAGTGACAAAAAATACAATGTCATCACTAAAAACAATACAATGTTATTATTTTTAACAAAGTTATAACAAAATAATTTTATAAATATTGTCAAACTTTTAGTCGAATTTTATTGTTAAAGATTTAATTCTAAATATTTAGGATAAATGTTGAAGTGATAATATATATTATCTCTATATTTATTTATGTGTTAAATTAGTAATAAAATATATTAACCAAAATCCATATTCAGAATAAAATTTTATAATTCTTATAAAATTTTATCAAAGATGAAAAATAATCCATATATATATTGAATTCGTAAAAGAAGAATTTTATAAACATTATATTTAGGACAAATTTTTATAATTCTTATAAAATTTAAGTTAATTCATTTATTTTAAAATATATGTTTTGAAATACTTAGAATAAAACTTGAAGCAAATAAGTAAATTATCTTCATTTTTTTTGTTATATATATCATATTGAATTAGGGACAATCGTGAACCAACCAATAGAATGTACTTCTTCAAGACCATCGAAGGGTTACAAAATTTTTTTAGTAGTGACATATAATTATAGTTAAAGTTTAGTTTGATATATAAATAAAATTAAATATATTCAATTAATGACAAGCATTATAGTAATCAGAAGTACATTTTTACCACTAATATATAATTATGATTAAAAATAAATTTTTAATCATAAGAGATAATTATAACTCAAATTATAAATGTATTATTGAAATATTGTTGATAAATACATACTTATAGTAGTGATATATTGTTGATACACTTAGTGGTGATATTTTATAGTAACTAAATGTATAATTTTAGTGGTGACATATTATTAATACGGAAGGTTCATGTTAATTAATAACAATAAATATCATCACTAAATTCTACATTTTTAAGGCAATTTTATACCTTTTATGGCGATAGTATTTTAAATTTGTGACGGTAAATACTATGACTAAATACTTGTTATTTACTTGCAAAGGCAATATTACAGTTAAAATGACAATAATTAATTGTGTGTTTTTAAAATTGCAATGAAATTATTTTGTAGCAATTTCTAAACTATTAGCTAAATTTGCAACTAAACATGTGATTTCTGTAGTATTCAACATCTTTTATGTATTTGTAAACCCACATTTTTCATGATGCATTCTTACTCGATGGCATGACTCGTTTTTTATTTGTGAAAATTTTATTTTTGATTTTTAGACATTTTTTGGAGTCGTCACTTATTTTTGTTTTATTTTTAAAGGGAAAACAAAATAAGAAAGAAAAACCTTAAATGTGATGTGAGTTCTAAAGGAAAAACAAGTCTACGAAAAACCGAGTCGGATTTGAGGGTCAGGTTGCTTGATTGGTAAGCCGTAGCACCCCTTTAAGCCCCTAAAAAAATGGGTCTATATTAAATAAGTTTAGATAAGTGTGACAATTAATTGATTAATTAATTGTAGATACCAAAGAATGATCAAAGATGTACTATGACTAAAGTACGCAATGGAAAGTGAGCAAACAAATGAGAAAAGATAAGATGTGTACTTAAGAAGCGAATTAATAATGTGCTATCATGGAAGCAGGGGTAGTGAACTAATACAAAATAATCGCATAAATGTCATGGAGTAGGGCAAAGTCAATCAAGCATAACAATCGATCAACAAACAAGAAAATCTCTTATGTTAGGCCTCATCAAAGCCTGATTTATTTTTGCATGAATTAATTCCATAAATCCCATCATCTTTGGGGTTATAGAATTTATTTATGTTTGCTTAAAAATTGAGAAAATAAAAAATTTATTAAAAAAAAAAACAAGAAAATTTGTGAAAGATGCTTGCTAGAGAGAAAATGGAAGCAAATTTATTAAAATCAGGAAATTATTTAAAATAAAATAAAATAAGAAAAGATGCATGCCGAGAGGAAAATGGTAGCAAAAACCTTTTTAAAATTAGGTTTTAGATACCTAAAGATGGCTAAGGAAGAATAAAAAATAAAAATAAAAATAAATAAATAAAGTTGAAGAGTTAAAATTATTTGAAAATTGAACTTTTGAATCAATTTTTGGAAGCAAGGATAAAGAATTAAGGAAATGAGACAAAAGGGTTTTAAAAAGATGCACAAGAGAATGGCCATGCACGTAGGGATTTTCATCCATGAAATCTTTCATGCACATACACTTTGCCCCACAAATGCCTTGAATATTCAGGCTCGAATTTCCAAAAACCAATTGCCCACAACATGCACCCATTTGAACCATAGATTTCTATATAAATATCTAACCAATGAAAGTTCCATTGCACAGTCACTTAAACCCCATGGAAATCACTTGGAATTTTCAGCCATTAACTTCTTCATATACAACCACTTGAACTTATTGATTTATTTTTAAAATATTCAGCCATAGAACAACCACAAAACCCATCCCCATGCAACCACTAAAACACTATTAATCTCATCATATACTTAGCCATCAAAAACTTCAACCCATTTCCGTTAGGGGAATTTATGTAACCATACACCAAGGGGAAAAATTTTGCCTTTTGGAAACTTTACTTTTTACTTTTCAAATTCAATGGATTTTGTGGAAAATAAACCACCTTTCATACACTGTAATAGTGATATTGAGACCCTTCCAAAAATACCCTCCTATAGTTTGACATTTCTCCTAGTTGGATAAGTTGCTTGTTGTCCACTTAAGCCAATGACATGGCTCAGTTACATGTCATCGACCAGCTAGACACTCCACATGGATTGATGTTTTAAAAAATATTTACCCCCAAATGTCTTCTTCTTTCTTCAACCAAACCCTAACACCAAAAACCCATGTTCTTTCTTGTTCGTTCAAAGGCACAACCCATCACAAGGCGAAAGGATCCATAAAAAATTTGGTAGGTTCTCAAATCGCGATAAGCCATCAACCCTAAACGAACCTCCAAACTTGATCTCTTATTTTGTTTCTCCTCCATCACCATAAGGAAGACAACATCTTCATTTTCCCACCAAACATCAATCTGAAAACAAAAGTCCAAGTGCGAACCCCTTAACAAAGGCTAGGTAGACAAAAAAACTCATTTGCTTCTTCTTATTTCAGGAGTGACAGACATTTTTCTCTTGGTTGTACTTCCTATTTTGCTTTTACATCGAAAAAGGAGAAAGAAAGCAATTGAGAGAATGAGATAATGAAGAATAAAAATATTGCAGTTGCATTTAACTTTTAAAGCAAGGGTTTTTCCAGGTGATATATATATGTTATTAAATTTTGTAATAACTTTATATTTTGATTTGTCATTTTGATTCTTTGAGATTTGAATAATGTCATAGTTATGTGATTTGTGCAATTTTGTGATTTAAACTTGATTACATTGCATATTTCTACATGTTCAATGTCCATTAATATTGTATCTAAATTTATATTTTAATTTATTTAGGGTTTATTTGAAATGAAATATGGCTTAAAATTTGATAAATGATGGGAAAATGAGATGGTGGTAAGCTATATTGATTTTGTTTTATTTTCTGAATTGTTGTGTTTGTGTTGTTGTATGTGGTTGTTGGGAAAAATACAGAAAAGAGAAGAAAAATATGACTATTGCATGTGAAGGGAATACAATTTTTAGGAATGTTCAAACATTTTGTTGTTTATATGGGATTCCAAAATGAGTAATTTGAGTGATTTTTTATAGTTGTTAATTGGTGAATCTAATGTATGGGAAAAGAATTCATGTTTAGTCATGAGTAGATGAGTATAAATTTTAAAAATGATTGGGATTAAAGTTTGAATAAATTTCTTAATAAAAGTTTTGAATTTGTAATGAATAAGGGTTGAATTAAAGAAGAAAATAAAACAAATTTAGTAAAGCGGGCATGAATTTATGTGGGAATTAGGGAAAATAGTAGTGGAGCCTTGGGTTCAAAATTGATGGTCACAACCACAAACATGAAATTTTTTTGTTTATGTGTGTAGTGGTCATAGTAAAGGTCTACCCTTTGATGAAGGGGTTGGTTGTAATTCAGTTAATGACATTTGGATGATTTTATTGTTTTCGTAAGAGGTTGCAGTAAGTGAATTAAAGGCTGACCCATTTGTTTGGAGGTAGACCCTTAGTTGTAAACATTGTTGTGGTTTAATCTGGACAGTGGGCAAAATAAAGGCTGACCTATTTGTTTGGAGGTCTACCCTTGGTTGTAAACATTGTTGTGGTTTAATCTAGGCAGTAGACAAAATAAAGGTTGACCCATTTTTTTAGAGGTCGGCCCTTGGTTATAAACATTGTTGTGGTTTAATCTGGACAGTAGACAAAATAAGGGCTGGCCCAATTGTTTGGAGGTCGGCCCTTGGTTGTACATTGTTGTGGTTTAATTTGGGCAGTGGGCAAAATAAAGGTCGACCCATTGTTTGAGGGGGTGGCCCGAAGAGAGTGACATTAGCACAATTTGTCTTGAAGAGTTACCAAAACAATGGTTAGCCCATGAATTGAAAGGTTCACTCCCTAACTTATATAACATAGCAAATTACTACGAAGTAAAATAGAATAATTGCATTGCTTAATGTTAAGTATACACTATGCATGTCTATATTTACACCATTAATTGTAGACTATGAAATGTAAATGAAGCTCGTTTGTAAAGTTTCAAAGATAAACGATGTATTAATATATGATGGTTATAGGCGTGCTAATCAGTTTTGTTATAAGTAAGTTGGTTTATGCAGTGTTATTAAGAAATTAGTTAATTGTTTCAGCTTGATTAAAGGTTCATGCTTCTAAACAGGGGCTGCACATGATCGAGTAGCATTTAAATGGATCTAAGTAATACAATTTATTGTTATCTGCACATTGGAGGAAAGCTAGTAAGGGATGAACATGACAATGTGGAATATATGGGTGGGAGACGAGAGGGTCTAAGTTTAGAACGATCAATGACATATAATGATTTTGTTTCAAGGATTTGTGGGAAAATGAACATCAATATAGTGGGACCAACATTTTCATATACTCTCCCGTTTGATTTATATGCACTTCAACCATTGAAAAATGATGAAGACTTGACAAACATGTTTCAATTTAGTGACCGATGTGCACGTGTATATATTTGTTTAGCATTAACAGTTGAAGACGATGAAACGATTGAGAATGGAGGACAAGGGTAAGTTATATAAAAAATATATATATAATCTTAAATGATTCCATGTATTTATTTATTTTGTAATATTTATGTTTATTCATTAGATGTTATAATGCAGTTTGAACGAAACAATCATAGGGTCTAACTCACCGGTCCCATATTCAACAAGAGATGTTGATATTAGAATGCAATCACGAGGATTTCATCAAAGATGTGCTGAATCACATGTTGGTCCACTAGGGTCAAGTCGTTTTGAGAGTGCAATATTGGGTAGTGGGCATACCTTCTCAACTGCAAATGAATTTCGGGATGCAATATATCTCATGTTAGTAGAAGGCCGTTTTAGATATAAGTTTAAGAGGAATTGTCTTAAGCATATGACTGTAATATGTGTTGTTGAAGGATGCCCTTGGAAAGTAACTGCTTGTGCTGTTGGGAAAACAAAAATAGTTCAAGTGCATATATTTAGAAATGAACATAACCACTCTTTAAAAGATATGTCAATTTTCGAACCAGCAGTTCATTGTAATCGAGCCACAGCTATGATTGATAATGTTATTCGTTCAAATCCAGATTACTTACCCCGTCAAATATGTAAAGACTTTCGTCGACAATACGGAATGCAATTGAATTATTGTCAAGCATGAAACTTGAAAGAGAAGGCTAAAGAATGAATTCATGATGTGGCGCAATGTTCATATAAGTTTTTATCTTGGTTATGTACAAGGCTTATTGAAACAAATCCAGGGACGATTACTGAATATAGATGTTCGGATGATGGTCATTTTATGTAATTGTTTGTTGCCCTTTCAGTGTCAATACATGGGTTTCAAATGGGCTGTTGGCCTATTATATCAATAGAGTCATCCCACATGAGTAGGCCATACAAAGGTGCTTTATTTTCAGCTTCTTCGTATGATGCTGATGATGGCATGTTTCCACTTGCTTATGACTTATTTAGCTCTGAGAATTACGAGGATTAGCTTTGGTTCTTAGAGAAATTGAAGATGGTCATAGGTGAAAGAGATGTTATAATAATATCTAATAGGCACCAAGGGATTATCCGTAGTGTTTCAGAGGTATTTGGTAGTGAAAACCTTGCACATTACTATCGTCACATTAAAGAAAACTTCAATAGCTTTCTAACAAAGCTGAACACTAAAGGGAGGAAAGGAAAGAAAAATGCTTTGCAAATGCTTGATTTTATCGCCTATGCTAGGTTAGATTGTGATTATGAGGTTGCAATGGATACTTTAAGGACATTTAATCATGATTTGGTGAAGTAGGTTGAAGAAAATAACCCTCAACATTGGGCAATCTCTAAATTTAAGAAGATGCGTTGGGATAAGATGACAAGTAATTTGGCCGAGTCTTTCAATTCTTGGTTAAGACATGAATGACACCATAACATTTGTGTTTTCTTCATCGAGCATATGGATAAGTTAGGATATCTTTTAGTCGAGCATAAAAATGGACTTGTAAAATGGAATGGGTGTATTGGTCCTAAAATAGAAGAAAAGATTGCATTGAACATTAGAAAATGTGAAAATTATATCACTTATTTACACTTGGGTAGTTCGATGAAAGTATCCAATGGAAAAGCATTCCTGGAAGTGGACTTAATGGAGCAAACTTGCACATGTAAAGCATGGCAAATGTCTGGAATCCCATGTGATCATGCTTGTGCAGCTATACGATGAATGGGGTTTGATGTATATGATTATGTTGATGACTGGTATAAGTATAATTTGCAAGAGAAGATATACTTTGGAAGCATACGTACTTTGGTAACGCATGACATGCCAATGATTGATGAAGATGGAATCGTTCGTGATGCCTTGGGTCATACTTATCCCTTTCTTAATCCTCCAACCATGAAGCGACCTCCTGGAAGACCTAGGAAACGTCGAATCGAGTCTCAATTCATGTAAAAAAAAAAAAAAAACGGTTCATTGTTCTCATTATAATCAGCCTGGGCATAATCGTGCGACATGTAACAACCCATTGCTGTAAGTTTTTTTATTAAACTTCATAATGTAAGATCGACTTTATATTAGTATGAAATAGTTTGGTAATCTTTGTTGTTGTTTCCTTAATTATAAGCAATGAGTAATTTATTGGATTTGAAGTATTTGGTGTACATATATTGTGATTGTATGTTGTTCTTCAATATTATGGGATATGTTACATGATAATGTAATTGTAATAGCAAAATATGTACCTTGGTCATGATTGTTCAAAGATGGCATTGAAGTGACAGATTCACATGGCGTCCTTGGCAAAAAAAAAAAAAGAGATTGTTAACTAGTGGGCATAATCGTGGCCAACCTTTACATGTAGGGGCTGCCGCTTTTTGGCTGATGACCCTTAAGCATATTATTTAGTTTTGTGTGAAATGGGCAATAGCCAAAATAAGGTTATGCCTGTTAGATCATAGGCAACCCTATCATTTTTCTTCTTTAAAATTGGTTTCGTGTTATGTGAGGTGTCTGTAAAAGGGAGGTTGAACCATTAACACCATGGGAAGGCATTCAAACATTAGTTTAGTATGTTATGTGCAGAAGGCAATCTAGGGGCGCACCTTCCATTTGAAAGGCATGCCTATGTGTTAATGATATTATATAACTATGCTACATGCAGAAGGCAAAGCAGGGGTGCACCCTTGGTTGCATAGGTATGCCCATGGGTATGATAACTTTATTGGGAAATTCTATATGCAGTATGCAAAGTAGGAGCACATCCTTGATTTTAGGGGCATGCCTACTGCTAAAACCATTATATTGGTAGGCTATGTGTAGTAGTCAACCTAAGAGCAAAACCTTGATGGAAGACGCATGAATGTGGGTGAAAAACTTCTTTTTGTTAAGCTACTTGCAGTAGGAAGAAAAAAGACATGACTCTCTGTCAGAGGCATGCCTTTAGGATGACTAGAGTTGAGGTGTGGGTTGGGTAGTAAGGCAAATGGAGGCATACTGATAGCTTGAAAGGTTGGCCCTTGATGTTCATATGAAATAAACGCTGGAAATGATTCCTTGTTGATTCAAAAACATAGATTTTTTCTAAATATTTATCATTTTAAAAAAATTTAATTGTTTAATTTTTAATTTATTTTTTATTTCAAATTTATATTATCATTTTATTTTATATTATCTTTATTTTTTTAACTACTTTTTTTATTTAGCTCATTAATAATTTTTTTTATTTATCCGTTTACTTTTATTTAATTTCAAAATTTTGTATTTTTAAATATTACAAAAATAGTTGTACTCAAAATTTGCTACAATATAAAAAAAATGATGAAGTCCTAATATTTTATAACTTAAAATTAATTTGATTAGATAAATGATTAATAATTTTAATTATTTAAATAAATTAATGTTAATAGAAAAATTGTCACCACATATTTGTAATAAAATTTTAGAAATCATATCTCAAATCAAATATTTGATATAAATCAATTTAGTTTTTATTTAAAATGTAATAAAATATGTTTTAATAAAAGTATTTTTTTAATTTTAAAATAAATCACTTAAATATATTAAATGAATTTATGTTAATTTTTTGATAAAAATTTAATAAATATTATCTTTAATCGTACTTATATCAATTACACTTAAAAAAACATCTTTAATATATATACACAGATATATATATATATATATATATATATATATATTACAAATTTTGCGAAGGATGTACAAATGTTTCCAAAGCATGTTTCGAGGTGGGGATCAACCATGAATCCCTTCCTTATGGGTTGCCAAATTAAATTATGGTCCATCCATGTTCAGATGGGGGTCCCGGAAGCAGTCGGATCGGATGTACCAAATTTTGTGAAGAATGTACCAAGGGTCAGAAAGTCCGTTCCGAAGTGGAGATTGACCCCCAATCACTTACTTATGAGTTTCTAAATGAAATTGTGGACAATCCATGTTTAAATGGGGGTCCCAGAATTTGTCGGCTCGGATGTACCAAATTTAATGAAAGATGTACCAAATTTTGTGATGGATGTACCAAGGGTTCCAAAGTGCAATCCGAAGTCGGGATCGGCCCCAAATCACTTTGTTATGGGGTTTTTAAATGAAATTATGACCCATCCATGCTTAGATGGGGGTCCTAGAAGCACTAATTTCGGATGTACCAAATTTAATGAAGGATGTTCCAAATTTTGTTAAGGATGTACCAAGGGTCAAAAAATGCGTTCTGAAATGGGGATCGGCCCCAAATCACTTTTTTTTTTTTATGGGTTTTTAAATGAAATTATGACCCATCCATGCTCAGATGGGGGGTCCCGGAATCACTAGACTCGGATGTACCAAATTTTGTGAAGGATGTACCAAGGGTTCGAAAATGCGTTCCGAAGTGGGGATCGACCCTAAATCATTTTGTTATGGGTTTCTAAAAGAAATTATGAACCATCCATGTTGAAATGGAGGTCTCGAAATCTGTCGGATCGGATGTACCAAATTTAATGACGGATGTACCAAATTTTGTGAAGGATGTACTAAGGGTCCAAAAATGCATTCCGAAGTGGGGATCGGCCCCAAATCACTTTTTTTTATGGGTTTTTAAATGAAATTATGGCCGTCTATGCTCAGATGGGGGTCCCGGAATCATTAGACTCGGATGTACCAAATTTAATGAAGGATGTACCCAATTTTGTGAAGGATGTACCAAGGGTCCGAAAATGAGTTCCGAAGTGGGAATCGACCCCTAATCACTTTGTTATGGGTTTCTAAAAGAACTTATGGACCATCTATGTTGAAATGGGGGTCTCGGAATTTGTCGGATCGGATGTACCAAATTTAATGAAGGATGTACCAAATTTTGTTAAGGATGTACCAAGGGTTCCAAAGTGTGATCCGAAGTGGGGATCGGCCCCAAATCACTTTGTTATGGGTTTCTAAATGAAATAGTGGCTCATCCATGATCAGAAAGGGGTCCCAGAATCACTAGACTCGGATGTACCAAATTTAATGAATGATGTACGAAGGGTCCGAAAATACGTCATGAAGAGGGGATCAACCCACAATCACTTTGTTATGGGTTTCTAAAAGAAATTATGGACCATCCATGTTGAAATGGGAGTCTTGGAATTTGTCGGATCAAATGTACCAAATTTAATGAAGGATGTACCAAATTTTGTGAAAGATGTACTAAGGGTCCAAAAATGTGTTCCGAAGTAGGGATCAACCCCAAATCACCTTTTTATGGGTTTTTAAATGAAATTATGGCCCATCCATGCTCAGATGGGGGTCTCGGAATCACTAAACTCGAATGTACCAAATTTAATGAAGGATGTACCAAGGGTCCGAAAATGCATTCCGAAGTGGGGATCGACCCCCAATCACTTTGTTATGGGTTTCTAAAAGAAATTATGGACCATCCATGTTGAAATGGGGGTCTCAGAATCTGTTGGATCGGATGTACCAAATTTAATAAAGGATGTACCAAATTTTGTGAAGGATGTACCAAGGGTCCAAAAATGCGTTCCGAAGTGGGGATCTGTCCCAAATCACTTTGTTATGGGTTTTTAAATGAAATTATGGCCCATCCATGCTCAGATGGGGGTCCCGGAATCACTAGACTCGGATGTACCAAATTTAATGAAGGATGTACCATGGGTCCGAAAATGCGTTCCGAAGTAGGGATCGACCCCTAATCACTTTGTTATGGGTTTCTAAAAGAAATTATGGACCATTCATGTTGAAATGGGGGTCTCGGAATCTATTGGATCATATGTACCAAATTTAATGAAGAATGTATCAAATTTTGTGAAGAATGTATCAAATTTTGTGAAAGATGTACCAAATTTTGTAAAGGATGTACCAAGGGTCCAAAAATGCATTACGAAGTGGGGATCAGCCCCAAATCACTTTGTTATGGGTTTTTAAATGAAATTATGGCCCATCCATGCTCAGATGGGGGTCCCGGAACCACTAGACTCGGATGTACCAAATTTAATGAAGGATGTACCAGGGGTCCGAAAATGCGTTCCGAAGTGGGGATCGACCCCCAATCACTTTGTTATGGGTTTCTAAAAGAAATTATGGACCATCCATGTTGAAATGGGGGTCCCGAAATCTGTCGGATCGGATGTACCAAATTTAATGAAGGATGTACCAAATTTAATGAAGGATGTACCAAATTTTGTTAAGGATGTACCAAGGGTTCCAAAGTGCGATCCGAAATGGGGATCGGCCTCAAATCACTTTGTTATGGGTTTCTAAATGAAATTATGGTCCATCCATGGTCAAATGGGGGTACCGGAATCACTAGGCTCGGATGTACCAAATTTGGTACATCAGATCCAACCGATTCCCGGACCCCCATTTCAATATGGATGGTCCATAATTTAATTTAGAAACCCATAACAAAGTCATTTGGGGCCAATCCCCACTTCGGAACGCATTTTTTGGACCCTTGGTACATCCTTCATTAAATTTGGTACATTCGAGCCTTGTGATTCCGGGACCCCCATTTGTGCATGGTTGGGTCAAAATTTCATTTAGAAACCCATAACAAAGTGATTTGGGGCCGATCCCCACTTTGGAATGCATTTTTGGACCCTTGGTACATCCTTCACAAAATTTGTACATCCAATCTGACAGATTCCGAGACCCCCATTTCAACATGGATGGTCTATAATTTCTTTTAGAAACCCATAACAAAGTGATTGGGGGTCGATCCCCACTTCGTGGCGCATTTTTGGACCCTTGGTACATCCTTCATTAAATTTGGTACATTCGAGCCTAGTGATTCCGAGACCCCCATCTGACCATGGATGGGCCATAATTTCATTTAGAAACCCATAACAAAGTGATTGGGGGTCGATCCCCACTTCGAAACGCATTTTCGGACCCTTGGTACACCCTTCACAAAATTTGATACATCCTTCATTAAATTTGGTACATTCGAGCCTAGTGATTCCGGGACCCTCTTCTGACCATGGATGGACCATAGTTTAATTTGGCAACCTATAAGGAAGGGATTCATGGTTGATCCCCACCTCGAAACACGCTTTGGAAACATTTGTATATATATATATATATATATATATATATATATATATATCTGTGTATATATATTAAAGATGTTTTGTAAGTGTAATTGATATAAGTACAATTAAAGATAATATTTATTAAATTTTTACCAAAAAAATTAACATAAATTCATTTAACATATTTAAGTGATTTATTTTAAAATTAAAAAAATATTTTTATTAAAACATATTTTATTACATTTTAAATAAAAACTAAATTGATTTATATCAAATATTTAATTTGAGATATGATTTCTAAAAATTTATTACAAATATGTGGTGACAATTTTTCTATTAACATTAATTTATTTAAATAATTAAAATTATTAATCATTTATCTAATCAAATTAATTTTAAGTTATAAAATATTAGGGACTTCATCATTTTTTTTATATTGTAGCAAATTTTGAGTACAACTATTTTTGTAATATTTAAAAATACAAAATTTTGAAATAAAATAAAAGTAAACGGATAAATAAAAAAAATTATTAATGAGCAAAATAAAAAAAGTAGTTATTATTTGTGCAGTATCAAAAAGATAGACATGCCCCTTGTGCAGGCAGACCCAACGCATGAAGGGCTGGCCCTACATGTTCACATTGAAATAAAATTGATGGACAATTGCTTCATATGTGTTGAAGCCTAAAATATAGAGTCAATACATACTAAGATTGGAAAATGGGCAAAATGTCATTCAGACATTCAAAATAACTTAAACCAACCTCATAACTAGCATCACATTTACACATAAATATTGCATAGAGTGTTGACAATTGGTGCAAGAGAGTATAAAGTTTACTAATGATTAATGAAAGCATGCATATCGATAAGCATTGGAAAGCATTAAAGTAAAAGGAGTTAAGAAGTTGTTTGAGAATGAGATTTTATAAACTTATTACAAAATCCATGAAAATGTTGTGCGCACACATACGCATTCGGTTGTAAGACGGCCAGAAACTAGGGTTACTCCTCTCCATCAGTCGGTGCATCTTCGTCTTCTTCATCTCCACCATCATCATCACCATCTTCCTCGTCATCTGTCTGTGATGGCGTAGGAGGTAGAGCATCAGGGTGCAATGCTTTCCATGCTGCAATGAAACGATCGCATTGTTGACACACAATCTTTAATTGATTGTTCATTGATTTGCACATTGCGTAAATATCCCCAAGCTAAGAACTTTTAGTTGACCTACGCGAAGAAGAGGATGATGTTTGTTTGTCTATCGACATTTTCATGCGCATAGGTTGCATGCGCGGGATTGACTCATAAGGCAGTGTCTTGAAATCCAACCCTGTATTTTGTAAAAGCAAGCAAACAGTTGAACTATATGGTAATGCATGTGTGATCACATTACTACGTCGTGCCTCTATCATGTTATGGCAAATAAGTGCGGGCAAATTAATTTTACGGTGACGTGCCATGTGGAACAGAATATGTAGAACATATAGTGTAAGCTCATTAAGATGACCCTTCTTATTCAAGACGGTATGAAACAATATCAGACTTAGAATCCTGTATTTTGGAAAAAGAGATCTACGTTCAACGCTTGTACCCAACTGAAAAGAATGGCCGTATAATTCCTTTGTTATTGTGTCTGACATTGCCTTTATATCAATCTCTGGAATACAAAAGTTAATAGCTTTCTTGGGTGTTTCCAGAAAGAAGGTGCATCCAATAAGGGATGGGGAAACTCGCACATCAACTCCCTTGAATGAAGTGTGATACGAATATTTCTCCTCGTCAACATTTCTGATATTGCTGTAGAATGCTTGCACAGGAGTTGGATAACATTCTTGTGTTAGCTGTATAAATGGTCTCAATTTGTAAAAATCTAGTGACTCAGCAACACCCATGTTCTTCAAACCCAGCAATTAGTATGACACGCTCAATGACAATTGGTCATTTTGCTATGAGCTTATCACATTCGTGCTCATCAGGTGGGTGGCAAGGCATGAAAGGGTCATGTTGGACTTCCTCAGGTACGGTTGACGTTGAGCCATGTCTAACCTTTTTTTTAGGTGGCATGATGTTTGGTCCTTGTAATGGCACTACATATCGTTAAAAATTCAGTGATGGAAGTTAGAGATGAAAATTTTCAATTCATTGCATCCAAGACAACCACAAATAGCTTAAAAAGGAATTCAAGCAACTCCCAAAAGAGTGGTTGCCACAACCAAGAGAAAATATGTGCAGAAAACAATGAAAAACAAACCTTACTGTTGTTGTTATTGTAGCAAATTGTTGACGATTATGCCGATGAAAATCTTAGAGTGAAAGGGTAGGTTAACTACAATGGAGGAATGAGTGGGTGGAAGAGGGAGGTTGTGATGTGCAACGTGTATAGGTGGTAGAATATGAGGTGTAAATGGGAATGAATATGAGTTGTTGAGGATGCGATGTCAACCAAACTGAGTAAATGGTTGAATTTGGAATGGAGGTCCGCCTGTGCAAGAGATGTAGCTAGTACATACATGCATTTAATGTTCCATAATGAGTGCATAGTTACAAGTCATTAAAGTTGGATGGAATGAAACAACGTGAATGAAGTCTTCTACAAGCCTACAATTGGAGACTATCATTATGTGGAGTGAATGTGAAGTTATTATGTGGTAGGTGCATCATAAATATTGGTAATATGTTGACCTCTAGTTATTAATTGTCCAATGTGGGGTACAATCAAATCAAATGCAACAAAAGTTTTCCAAGTTTTTGTTCTCTTCGACATAAAATGGCCAAATATTGATCAAATAAGTGTAATGTAGTTGATATAAGTATGAATAAACATAATATTTATTAAATTTTTATAAGAAAAGTAGCATTAATTGATTTAATATATTTAAGAGATTTATTTTAAAATTAAAAAATACTTATATTAAAACATATTTTATGATATTTTAAATACTTTAAAAAATGTATCATTAAATGATTAAAAATGCTAAAAAAAACTTTCACAATTGACAAAAAATGCGCATGGACTCCAATTTTTTTCCACAAAAACAGTAGTAGAAGTTTATTTAATTCAATTTGGAAAAAAAGACCCATATCATTAAAAATAATTATTTTTAAAAATCATTCGTAAATATAAAATTCTATGGTTTTATTACTTTGATAGCTACACATAGAAGCTAATCACCTTGCTAAACAAAGATTTATTACCACTATGATATTTTCCATCATGCCAAACGTTGCACAAATATGCAATTTCGTTTTGTAAATGCTTATATCATCCATAATCATTTAAACCTCCATAAATGATCAATAACTATTTGTATTTCATGGCATTGGCAGAATTGAACTTGTTGGGAATACAAGAAATAATGTTGATGGGACAAAATTAGAACTTCTAACAAAGTACATAAATTGGAAAGCTAAGACAAACTTGAGAAACCGAGAAAGAACCACCAGATTTAGCACACATTTAGGGTTCCATTATGAACTTTCATCATGAAACATATCCTAGAATCAATAGCTAGCTATAGTCCCCAATGCAAACCAATTGGCATCTTTTGCAGTAGAAATACTGGTGGTTGATGAGCCCAATCACAGGACTTCATGAGCTTTCCCATAATACCTGTTTATAATCGGTGCCTGAAAGGCATTCCAAACAACAATAATTACTATTTAAAGATTAATGAGTCATAGTTATTTCCTGAAAAATATGTAGAGAGGGCACAAATAAGATAATGCAATTAGTATTCATTAGCAAGTGTATGTTCTAACAGAAGAGGCCAAATTCATTGATATGCTACAACCAATCAACTATTTTTTGTACTTATTCATAGAATGGATGGTAAAACATACCCTCAATAAACCATGGCCAAGTGAAAACAAGGTGACTCAATAGAAAAAACTCAACTTAATTAGCTAAGTAAAAGTCAAACCATTTAGAAATAGTGTCATATTGATCCATTTGGATACCAAGGAAAAAAAATGGCCACATAATGACAAAGCTTTTGGGCGATCAGTTAGTTGACATTAAAAATAGCAGACAGGTTATGTTAGCATGGAACAGATAAATAAATTAAACATATATTCCATCAAGAGATTAATTTTTGACTATTTATGTAGGGAACGACTTATAGCAATACACCATGATCTTGAATATCGCATCAAGGCCAGCTTCAAAATGCACAAGATTCATAGGTTATCAATAGTCTCATATGGAGAAACAAAAATAGTGGTGTCGAAGATATTATGTTCTTTCAATAGAAGGGATGTTCAAAATTGTACCTTAACATTTTAGAGTTTTTGTCAATGAAGAATAATCGGAACAAACTCTAACAAATTCTTTTTTATGCTCTCTCTGGCTTTTAACATGACTGTCCATATTAGATTGTGTTGATTGGTTGGGCTCTTGATGATTATAGAGAGGTGTTTTTGTTAATCTCTCAATCTAATTGCCTTTATGTCTCATTTCTAAACTTCTTGTGTACATTTGTGCACCTTCTTTTAATTAGGCGGTGTTAAAAATATTAAATTTTACACAAAAAAAAAATTGTACCTTAACATTTGATATGTGAAGAGTATCATTGGTCTGGACTGAGTAGAACTTGTTAAACTTCATGTTTTCAAATGCTGCTTTAGTCTACTAACTCATTTCTGCAAGGCCTTTTTTCAGGCTTCTCTAGCCTACAAGAAAAGGAATTGACAAGTACTCAACATATTTGAAATTCATGTGCAAGACCAAAAACTATTTGCAACGAATTGGTATCTGCTATAAAATACCTGTCTATTGGCTTTTTTTGCCTCTCGGACATTGTCTTTGACAAAATTCTCAGCAACCAAAACAATTTAAGTTCATGGTATGGTTAATTACATGAAAGAGCAATCAGTTACATGCATATCATCAATTACAGATCACCTTAAATGCATCCTTTTGATCTGCATCAAATTCATCCTCCTCAATCAGTTTATCAGTGAACTCCTAAAGATAAGAGAAGTACAATTGACCACAAGATGTAAATAAAACATAATAAAATCCTATAAAGCTTATGAGTAATGAAGGAACTTATTCCTTTAGAGGGTTCCTTCCACAACACTCCCCTAGGAAATATTAATGCAGGAACAAGTCACATTTTGTCTTATTAAATGTCTAACCATCAAAAATCACTCTAAACTAAGTTTAGTATCAATTGCTTTATAGATGGGAGACAGCCAAACCCACAATTAGATGGTAACAAGGATTCTTTCAGCTAAACAGAAAATACAGCCATTTGACCAAATTGGTTTATAGGGTTGTTGAATTATCTAATAATTGGCTCATGATTATACATAAACATAGAAAATTGGGGATAAGTTTAAGCAACCAGACCATGTCATTACAATATTATCAACTAATTTAAACAGGTTATATGGAAGAGCACAAACGATTTATGGAAGCATAAAGAAATTGTCAATAATATAACCTTAAAAAATAAAAATGTCACTTACTATAGTTTTATATATATAGGAAGGAGATAGAACCTAACCTGGTAGTCAAATGAACCATGCATGCATTGGAAGCAGTATTGATAACTTATCCCTTCTATTGTACCATAAAGAAGACATGACATAGCCTCAAAATCTATTATTCACTATCGATGACCAAGTTAGAGTTTAAATTAGAATGTATAGTTAAAAAATTGAATGAAATAAAACAAAAGAAATTAATTGTGAAGGTTACCCAATACTATTTTGCATCGTTGGTTGACCAAATATTAGCTGTAACCATTTCACCAATTTCGTTTTCGCTATCAAGAACCATATGAGTTGCAAATTTCAATCTTTCAAGGCTCATGCGTTCCTACACATTAAACTTATGTTAGACCCTACACCCCGGTAACATTTAACATGTACATTTGAAAATAAAAACATAAACATCATATTTAACAACTTACAGAATTAATGGTTCTATTAAGACCACTTCCATCCCAATGTTGCATATAGAGAATAACATACATCCCAGTATGACATCTGCAATAACAAGTATGATTTGTGACATGTTATTAACATAGGACCCAATTAGGATTGAAAATGAATACATGAAAAAAAAAATGTAACTAACAATTTTGGATCGCCAACGATATCTGCATACTGTGGATATAAATTATTTATATTCACATCATTCCGTTTGAAGGAATTTTTTTAATAACTGCGACATAAATCCAACTACTTTGAAAGCTTCATTAACAAAGGTAAATCCGTTGAATGCTATGATATGATGAAAGTAGATCCACCCTTTTTAGCTTCCAAATTGATTACCATGATGACCCATTCATTAAATTGGAATAAGGGGATATAAAACTACAAAACAGACAATCATCATAACAACAATGAAGGCTTAAATATTTGAAATATAAATTCGAAATTACTAAAAAATTGTCATCAATCTATGTAATCAATACAATAGTCAAGCATTACCTAGTTGCAACATTCAAGATTAACATAATAGCTACCCTAATCTTTTCTTGAGTGTTGATTTTGAGGTAGACTTGCTCATTGAACCAGATATTTCCTGTAAAAAGTTGTTGAGATCATAGTAACAATGTATGACTAAAAAATATACATGCATCTTATATTAGGGACAATATTTGATGTACTCGAGGAAAAACCTCATCCCAAGTAGGATTAAAAAAAGTGTCTGCGAGAAGGATTCTCTTCTTTTGCATTCATGTATCAGCAGAACATGGAAATCACCTACATAATGCCTCTTCATTAGTTAAAATGATCAATGGAAAGATGAAGGTATTTTTTCTTATTTATCCATAAACCTTACCGGAATATCAATGAAGCTCTCCCCTACTAAGCATTGAAGTTGTTCCCGTGTCACGCCATAGCCACCATATGCACAAAGCATCTCACTATTAATCACTTGAAATACAAGACGTGAGTAATTTTTTTTTGTTTTTCTAGGACAAATCCATAATCATAGTCTTTTAAGAACCAATACTTGCTAAACGTGTGATTTAGGACTAACCTAGGATCTTTTGACTCGTCAAACACATAGTCGGCAACATGTTGTCTCTTCCTCCGTCAACCTTTTGTATTTTGATACACATAATGTACCAAAATGTGACTTGCACGCAGCCTTGCTCGTTACCTAGGACGACGTACTTTAATTTTTTACTCTTTTGTTGTCGTATTTCTTCTGAGGCTTGGTGGTGCTACATCCGCATGTTGTCCATGCACGATTTGCAGTACCACACCAACATATTGTGTGCTAGGGTGAAGGGATCCTCGTTGCAAGAACACACATCTTCTACATTGGGTCTTTCTGACACCCCTTCATTTGTACATCCAAGGTCATCTTCAGAAGATCTTCTTTGACCACCAGAAATGAACAGGGTGAATGATGTGGATTATTTGTATAAAATGGTGCAGCCACTTTTCATTAACATGTTCATGGATAATTTGACGGTTGGCCTTTATCTGTGCAATAGTGTGAAGAGGGTTGAAACGAGTCCTCAACACTTTCACGTCACGGTTGATGATGCAATAAGACTATTAAGATGAACTTTTGTGCATCAGTGATTTGACGTGTGTTTACCTCCATGCGAGCACAAATAACCTAAGTCAAACATAATGAAGGAATATTAAATGACATATATTTAAACTAAGCCTTAATATAAGTTACTATTCATAGTCATATAGGTTATGAAGGATTACATCAAAGTCTTCATTCTTCATCTGGGTCAACTGGGTCATCAACTGTAGGAGCCTATTTTTTTTCTATTTCATCTTGCTCCGCCGATGTGCTAACTAACTTTCATTGCAAAACATGTAAATTGTCATCCCAATAATCTAATTACAATGTAATCAGGCTATCTTAATATTAACTAAAGCTTAATATACCTCAACTTTGCCAAATCCTCCAAGCATTTCCAACTCCAACTTGATGCGTTGCTTGACCAAAAAAATCGTTCCATGCAGCAATGCGAGGAGTGGTAAGTCTCCATACATGGCTGTGAAAATTAGATATTGAAAGTAAGAATATCTGTTGCATATTATAAGACAATAATTAGTGGTAAACATCATGGCCAACATAGTGTATAACCATTATTAAATATCTAATACATGAAACATATACTTATAAATAAGACAAAAAGTTACCTATAGAAACATCAAACACCTTTAATCCAAACACTTTCCTTCCTCCTATGTTTCATGTATAGCTTGAATAAAAAATTCTAAAGACATATTCTCCCCAATTTATGTTCCTAAGTAACTGCTCTGGGGTGTATAACATAACGAGTGACTACCTTCCAAACGAAATGTGGGTGCCAATAAGGTTGCACGAGCGAAAATCAAGAAGACCCGCTTAAATTCCTCCATATCATCGATGCCACACCATCATTGACTCTATATCTTTGCAAAACTCGGCATTTGACTAGCTTTAACACTTCCCGTTCTCAACAATTAACTTTCTTCCACTATGTGGAATGCCCATCGTCATCCAACATTCATGACATGTTCAAAGAGACCTTTCTTACCACCCAAATAACTCGAGTTAGGAATAAGCAATGTGTGTGTTTTTATCAACCAAAAACATAAAATCTAAATTAACCTCTTTACAACCTAATTGGTAAAGCCCACCAAACCAAAGTTCTCTTATACATCATTCTTCACTTCTGAGAGCAAATGATTACAGAGAGGAATCTACGGCCAGGACAACGACACCATTTTGTTCATATTATCGACTGCATTAAACAACCATAATTCATTAATAAATTAATCAAATGTTAAAGAATGTGAACGTGAATATAGTGTTCCTATATACATTCATCATAATTATTTACACAAATATAACATATATTAACAAAGAAATGGGAAACATTTTGTTACATCATGTAAGTGAAAAATCATTGAGATTGGTTTCCCCTAGCCTTTCAATAATATGGTTGATCAATAAAGGGTGAAATGTTATATATAGGGGTCACCCACTATATACCCACTGCCCAAAAAAAAAAAAAAACAGACAATGTGCATTTTAGTGGGTCAGCCAATTAAACAAATGGTATGCCTCAAAGTTACATACTCATCTAACCAAATCAATATAGTTTAGAGAAAAGTGGGATTTGATTCACTAATAAGAAAATATATTGTAAAAAGAATCCCAAATATTTTAAATTAATATTATCTTCATCTATTTAAAATAATTTGAAATAACATGCACTGAGTATCCAATTATTCCAAAAATGTCATTTTATTTTCATGTTATTCAAATCAATTACAACTACACTCTCCATATAAAATGTTCCTTATTATTTTAAGATTTTTTTTTGTTATTTTATATTTATTATTAAGATTTTTTTTTCCCTCTAGAAACAAACCTTATAGGATTCTTATTTTAGTTTTCTAAAAGTTTAGAATATTGTCAAACAAATTCATATGTAATCATAATTACCAATTCAAAAGTAATAAGATTGTTTATAAATAATAAATAATAAACTTTCATAATATATAATTATTTAATATTATAGAACAAATTATTATGAAAAACTCTTATAACAATTTTATTCATTATTATATTAAACAATTATTAATATTATATAATAAATAGAAATTTAATTATTGGTTTATTTATTATCAAGAATATGATCTATTTTTTTAACTTATCAATACTATAATAAATTCTGTTTTTTTTATTTTGTCAAATTCTTACTTTATAATAGTTTCTAGAGAAAAAAAAATTCCCAAAATAATAAAATAATAAAAATAACAAGTAATAATAATAATAATAATAAAATATCTAAAAAGAATGAAAAATATTTATACGAAGGATTCTAATGTCAATGGATTTGGATGACAATGACAAGTAAAGTGGGCTATTTTTGGGAATAATTAAATCATAAATTTAAAAGGTGCATGCATTTAAATTATTTTTTAAATAAATGAAGATAATATTGGGAATTTCTTTGTCCGCAATCTTATACGTGAACCAATCAGTTTTGAGAAAAAGAAAAAAGTTCTGTAAGAATAAGCTCCATAATTGAGGAGGTTAGTTTTTGTATATATATATATATATATATATATATATATATATATATATATATATATATAGATATATAACAGTTCATGTAAATTTGGATTTTTTTGTAAATTAAAATATAATATTTTTTTATATTGATAAATAAAAGCCATATTGTTTTAAATGTTTAAAAAATTTCTACATTTGTATTAAAAAATGTGTAAAAAATTTCTATTACATATTTATTTAAATAATTTTTATCTTATCAAATTAATTTTAATTTATAAAATATTACTGATAAAAACTGAAATTTTGATTTAACCAAAATAAAGATGGATAATTAATAATTAATAATTTTGATTTATAATATTTTTCTTATGATTTGTTTCCTTTTAATTTCTCTACTAGATCTAAAAAACAAAACGGCCACCCGAGTGAGGCATCAAGAAACCCTTTTGCTGAATTTCCTCTCCAGGCGAGCATCATGCCCTACTTTTCCTCTGCCACTCTCAATCTTGTGCATGTACTATTAATCATGTATTAATATTTCTTTTCAACCCCTGTTTGGCTTCCAAGAAATCATCCCCATTCAATTTCCGGAAAATCATCCATTTGATTTCCGGAGAAATCCATGCAAAACTCCAAGGAAAACAAAAAAAAAAATGCTTTTATTTTTGTTGCTCCCTGTGTTTTCTGATTTGTTCTAGGGTTTATTGCTTTTGTGCATTGGATTTAATTTTCAAACCCTAAAATCCAACGATTTTTTAAGCCAGGCTGAAAACCACACCTTTGCCTGCAAATTCTAGGATCTGTGTGTGGGTTGGATGGTAAGTGGGTGTGGGTAATGGAAGGATACCTTTGCAAAACCACCTGAACCACACTAAACTTCAAATACACTATTCTCTTTAATTAAAACAAATTTTTCTTTTATTTCCCGTCAAAGCCTTTTTTAGACCTTAGCTTACGCCTAGAATTTTATTTTATTTTTTGACAATTACAGACTTACAAACTCAATAGTTAGTGAGATTTTCGTATTTATTTATTAATTTTTTCTGAAAATGGGTAAATCCCATTAATACGAAATCTTGACGATATTTTTTTAAAAAATTACAGATTTTCTGTCAAATATCTCAACAGAAGGGACAGGGCTAAGACAGATTACAAAAATACGATAAGTCATAAAGAAGCCAAAACACTAAATCAAAAAGAAGGGGATAGCGCAGGGAATAATAAAAGGGATCCGAACAAAAACCAGGAAAGATCACTACCCTAATAGGATATTGAAGAACAAAACCCTAAAAAAGAAAAACAACAGCAAAGGGGGGAACATAAGGGGGGGCTAAGGAAGGAAGATTTAACCACCCCACACATAATAAAAGGCACACACAAAATAAGGCTTAAAAAACAGATGAAAGCGCAAAAAAATAGCACAGAGCGGAAGTGCAACACTCTAGGATAAAGAAGAAAAAGGAAGAGGAAAAGATGATAAAAGCGCAAAGAGCTTTAGAGGTGTACAACGAGCAACAATAAACAACCCAAATTAATCTAAATCATTAATTCGTACTTGGGAAGCTCTCTCGCCTCGACACCTCTCTCTGTTTTCACTACAAGCTTTCCTCGCGAATTGTGGTTGTGAAAGAAAGTGAAAAAATATGGGTTTTTGGAGTTAGGGTTTGGTTCAAGAGAGAAAAAGGGATTTGGGGGGTTTGGTTCAAAGAAAGAAGAAGGGATTTAGGGTTTTGATTCAACACAGAAGAAAGGATTTCGAGTAAATCTCACCATTATATTTGAGTAAATTTTTTTTTTTTAAATATTGCCACGTGGAGTGTCTACATGTCATATGAGCCATGTCATTGGCTTAAGTGGAACATGGCTTTTCTGAGCAATTGATTATGTCAAAGTGCATGAGGGTATTTTTGGAAGGGCCCTCAATATCACTATTACAGTGTATGAAAGGTGGTTTATTTTTTACAAAATCCATTGAATTTGAAAAATAAAAAGTAAAGTTTCCAAAAGGCAAAATTTTGCCCCTTGGTGTATGGTTACATAAATTCCCATTTCCACTAAAATTTCAACAATAAACCCAATTCAATGGCACTGAACTCCATGCATTAATCCCTTGAAATTTTAGCTGCAATTCTTCTATTAACAACCACTTGTGAGTTCTCTCATAAAAAAATAAAAAAAATAAAAAAAAATAAAAAAACATAAATTGATTCCTCCATTAAGGCGCACCAAAATCAAAGGCACCGAGTTCCATGGTTGCATCTTACACATTTGGTCTCATTTTTTGTCATTCAACTATGTAACCTATTCTCTTCACAAATCCCATGGTTCCCACAGTTGCTGCTTTCTTCCATTAGTATCTTCATCCTCCTTCCAGCTTCTCAAACCTTACTACCCAAAAGAAATTCCACCGTCCTCCACGAGCACAGAAACCAGAAACTCCTATGAAGCAAAACAAAGCAGTTTGAAGAAAGCACGGTAAATGATAATGAATAGAGATGAAAATGAAATGTTCGAAGAAAAACATAATATGATCCAAAAGAACAAACAAAAGACCCATTAAATAGAAACCCATTTCATGTTGAAATCAATGGGCTCCATAATCA
>JBAPGN010000317.1:0-30573 GCA_037355405.1 Vitis amurensis | reverse complement strand
GGAGTCAATTAGATCAAACCTGTTTTCTGCAGTCACTAGCGGGAAAAACGAATGGAGCTCTGGATGAGAATGGATACCCAAAAATTGAACCTAAACCTCTTAATGTGTCCTTGACTCGGCAATCCGTGTCCAAGATAGCTTTATCATCAATAAATAACCCAACATCTCTCAGTAGACCATTAAATCGGCGAACCCCATGTGAAGAAACTAGAGGAAATGATGCATAAATGAAGCACGGTAGAGAATAATAGTAGAAGTATTTGTCGTGTTTTAAAGTGGTAAAAGGTCCCGACAAATACCGATACAGAACCCTATATTCTCGATGTTGATATTTTTGATGCTTAAAAACAAGTTGGGAACCGTTCGACGTGGATGTGACTATATCGCTCTGTCTATTGCACCTGATGCGATATCCAGAACAGAAGTGAGATCTAATAGCTCTAGGTACCATGGCCTTGCAACCTCAAATATAACCATTTCTCCTCACATTATAGTACCTTCTAAACATTATCCTTAACTGACCAAGTGATGTTAACTCAAACAGGTATCCTGAATTTTCATCATTTCATCACACATAAACTTAGCACTATTCTCGAGCCTGTTTAACAGCTCAAAAATCATTATTATGCGCGATATCTACTTCTACTTATTGTGTCGGCCATCATTTAGTAAAAAAACGATGCTTATTTAGTCTTTTGCATTGATAAACGTCAAGTAGTCCGAAGAACGGATGGAAAATGCCAGTTGGGAGATCAAGTGTGATCACTAGGAATTTTTTGTGGTTGATATTGCCAAAAACTTATGTGAAACTATCGTCAGTTAAGTAAATGTATCTTTAAGTACTACTTAAAGGGCCCTTGTGATAATACTCAAACTCTTAATAAGTGAGCAAATTTTAGGCACTACCCTGATACGCAGTCACTAAACTTGATGTAACATACTCCTAGTTGAAGTCTCAACTCATTTGTGGATATTCTTACTTCATTGCCTTTAGAGCAGCCATTATGCGCATTAATCGAGTAATCGTCGCTCAATTGGGTTTCACCTTTAGTTTTCATCTTGCGTATTAGAAGTTTCAAACTCTTAGGTTTTCCACAACCGTGGCCTTTATAAATTAACCCACTCTAAGGTTACTCTTCAAGTTTTAGCTGAACCCTTTAGGCAGAAATAATACTAATACCTTAGTACTAACCTTAATGATTAATTGCGTAACTCTTACTATCTAATACAGAAATTGGGATTAATGTAAATAACTTTGGGTTACTACATAATCTGAAGCTCATAACCTTCGACTTTGTGTAAATTAGGACTTTACTTTGTCATCTTCTTACATGGAGTCCCTGTGTGGTAAGGGTAGCTACTGGTGCGATTGATCTTTTTAATCAGTGGCTTGAACATTCACATTTCAAATTTAAGCCTAACCTCATCTCTGTCAATATCTCCTATGTATAAAACGAAGAGCCACACACCATATAAGCATCGAGCTCCTACGATCAGTTATTGATATCGTGCTGTATAACTTTTTTTTCACCATATATAATGAAGGTATGATACCTAATAATGTATGAGTTAAACTGAGTATGTACCTAATAAGGACGCTTTAAGTCAAAGATAACCACAACAGGAACTTAAGGTAAGTCACAAAATACTGCATCAACTCATAGTTTACTTACAGACCATAAAAAATGATGTGGAGTCTAATTCAGCATCATACTTAATTTGAATGCCTTCTCCTGGTTAGATCTTTCATTTTCCAAAACTGAACCATACAAAACCCATATAACACATATAATAGGATGGTGGTAACACGTATGCGCAGTAGCAGGGGTTCACAAAATTGAATAGTGTCCATTAGACTTAGTAGTGGAGCTTGATGATAGGATTAAACTAACACTTATGATCTAATGTCAAAAAAAGTTGAACTATTCTAATACTCGCTAATTCCTAGATAATTTATACTGCCTTGGTAACGGCCTTTGAGCAGTGGTAGTTGGGAAGTATCACTCCATTTTTAACCTCATGTGTCAATCAACTATTAAAGTTGATCCTTAACATATATGATTGATCACTGACAATGGAATTATCTAATAGGCAATCTCATGTTTTTATAAAGGTGTTCCTAGGCTGTACTTTTGTGTATAGGAGCTTTTTTATTCACCAATTCTTCGTAATTCTTAGAGAAATTGCGTACGACGTGTATGATATCTCTAACTTAATTTGGAGTTTGTTCTCAGGTGCAATACTCTACATCGTCAATGATGACGAATGATAGGGAGCGGTCATGATACATCATAAGATGTATACACCTAAGTATGCCACAAATTCTTCTTGATAATCAAAGTCTCGGTGTGTCTTTGCGCCTATAATGATAGCAAATCGGAATGCAAAGGAGCAAAGGTGGTCGTGGACTGTAATGTGAGAAAGTCCGAAATGAGACCTAAACATCCATCGGGCAAAAATCTGTGGAGGCTGGCTGTAGTAAGTCATGATACCAATTAACTCGCAATCTGTGATCAATCATCTTACTATTCCTTGGAATAGGGAAATAGATTGCGGATTGCTGAGGGAAAGTGCTTGAAGTTTTCTTAGTAAATCCATCCATTTGCTTCACCCAATTTAGACTGATAGGGAGAAGCGCAAATATAGAAGATAAGATATTGCTTATTCTGGAGTTTTCTTACTTTACTTATCTGAATCCCTAGACCTACAGCCAATATTGACCTGGTCTCTTTGCATTCAAAACTATTTTGGCTCTTTAAAAGTAGTGGAGCAGGCCCTAAGAGTGTCAGCTGTGCTTCTCCCGAGGGAGTTTATTGGGCTACTAATTTCAATCTACCGATTAAGAGAGAGAGGCGTTCAGCTGACGGATGGTCCTCTCTTTTTCTGGGTTGGAAAAGATACTATGCGATGGAGATTGCTATACAGTGGGCCAACGGATATGCATATGCGCACTCCATGTCATCCGGAGAGGGTCCCTACACCTTGCACATTGCAAGACGGTCCCCTTGCGCACATACAGCTCAATCCACCGGGGAGGATTCCGTGCGCTCGACCATTTGACTACCCATGTCATATCGATGATATCTGTGTGCCGTTGACATTTTAACATCCGCGTAGTGTTCACACCGATCCGAGCGCAGAGGAGTAGGTTTTTATTAAAATTTCGCGTCACACGTTTTCAAACTTACTACCGGTCAAGGTACTTATCCGGATCCTTTGATTAGCGCTTACCAGATCCAATAAAGTAAGGAAATAATGTTTCTGACTTCTTCAGGTTTTGGCTTGTTCCACATCCAGATTTTAACTTTTATGGATTAAACGAGTGCTAGTAATACAATGCACAGTTTGAACCATTGGTTACATCTGTCAACACGCTGTGGTTTAGTATGTGATTTCGCGTACGTAGATATTAATATATACATAAAGTCAGAATCTAACAGTAAATACTGTTCCCAATGAAGATTGTAGCAAAATTGAAACCCAAATGATCAGAGGCTCTGTTTTTGCTTAGAAGGCAATCATACCTAGATAAACCAGAAGTCAAACCATAAACTCCAAGGAATTAGTTTTTTCATTTCTTCTTTTAGATACATTATAGCATATATTTTAAAAGCTACCTTTCTATGATTTAGTCTATTTTTTTTAGTACGTATTATAAACAACAAACCTGTGGCTCTCAGTATATATAACAAAGTATAATATGGGTTGCAGTACCTTATTATCTCAGCCTAACTTAGAGAGCTAAGTTTGATAAATTGAACAAAGCACGCCAAAATTTCACTTTTTTGAAATTGAGTATAACAGTTTTAGAATTAGCTATTAGTGAAAACACTTCGATTGAAATCACGATCCCTAGAGCGCCACTATGCTATACTACTTATCGCTGCATGTTCCCAAAGCTGTAAGGCTATCCTACAGACTATTAGCTATGAGCATGTGCTCGTTATTTCCTATGGGTGTTAGTAGAAATTGTTGTTCAGAGTTTGCACCATCATCTTATCTAGAGCAGGAAGCATCTGCAGAAACTGGACTCGCTTTGTGTTGGTGTATAGTTGAATCAGCTGAGAGTCAACCAATTGGGATGAATCAAGCTACCCAAGTTTTACTTAGGTAGTATCTAAGTGGTTAAGGAGTACCTAGGTAGATTAAGGTCTACCTTAGGGCTATTAAGGTAGATTGCTCCATAGAATGGTAAAAAGATAATTCACAAATAATATCAAGGTGAACCAATCAGACCTTACACTAATTAATCACATAATGATCCCGTTAGCTCTAACGGTTATTGTGGGGCTCACAACACTGAAGGTTAACAGTTATGAGTGTTCTCTAAATTCCACCAGATGAAGTTTCAGACTTCAGATAGGTATCTTTTCAGTTTTCCCTTTAGGTAATAGTAGGCAGATCACCTGAGGTACCAGGACACCCAGAAATACCAAAATTAATTTGACATCCGAGCTCTTGAATACAACTCGGTACTCTTTAAAAGTAGATCGTTCCTCACATAATGTTGTAACAACAGTGTTTCTTCTACTTTCCATAGGTCACAATGGCATGAAGTTATTAACTGTAACATAATGCATACAACATAGGATGTCTTCTAATATGTGCGTGTGTCACACAGTTAATACATCCCTAAAGATTCTGATACTTTAATTTTTGATTTGAAGTATGTGCATAACCATTAGAGGTTCTATGGGTAGGATCCACGCTACTAAGGAAAACAGGAGTGAAAAGAGTCAATAACTCTAATTATTTGGGCTATTCAAGAGTTTAACCAAGAAAATAAGATAAAGTACATCATCGATTTTTACAATCAAATTCGGTGATTGATGTTGTATCAAAATGCTTGTATAATTAAAGGAAGCGTCCATTCAAGAGTCATGTACTTGAGACCCCTCATGATATCCTTGATAAAAGAGTGCTCACCGCGCTTTATTTTTCGAACATATTCCTTTGCGTTTTCAAGGTGCCTCCGAAGTATAGGCGCTTTCGATTTAATGGTCTAGAGAGATGTTAAAATATAAGGTGGCTTATGGAAATATTGCTGTACGAGGTATCTTGTACACAAATTTGCGAGTCTTAGGACACAATGTTTCGCAATAACCCAGATTAGGTTTTATCGGTTTTTTTGTGCGTTTATCGAGTAAACACTTCACTAATGGGGTGCACAATCAATTCTCCACCCAAGCTCCATTAGTTAGTTTTCTACCAGATCCAATTTCTACTTTATGACTCCCATGGCTCTAGATGATTAAAGACGTAATTTTGACGCTTACTCTTCGATATATCTCTATTGTGATATATTGGGTTTTCTAAAGTGAATGACGAGATTTTGGGTTTTCGGGAGTGGATATGGCAGTTATGATAGAAAGCTTCCAAATGAGGTATGCGGTGTGTATATTTACGCCTAGGTTTAGCAAGGATTATTGTTTGCACAAACTTTCCGGAGAAAATGATGAGTAGTTGTGGGAGAGATTTGGGCATAGAAAGTTGGAGTCGACTCAGATAATGTAAAAAATGATAAATCTTTTTCATATAAGCTATATTGTATTAATCTATTCTCACATATAACTGTCTACTCTCTCATTGTTGGGTTTCGAAAATGTGAATATTATGAAAAAAATGGGAAGAAATTCATGTTAACAACTATTGGGAAGCCCAAAACACAACTTTCACTAACTTATAAATAGTATAAGTTCTTTATCGCTTTATAATACTCTCAATTTCGAATCATAATATTTATTATAAACCTATCGATTTAATCGAATTCTGATTTGGTTGATGTGTGTTTCCAAAATTCTCTTAAGTAGTATCCTTGATTAAAATATTTAGGTAAGAGATATTTTCATTCATCAATGCCTTGCGTGCACATGGGGCATTGTCTTAACTAGGTGCAACATGTTTTCTCTCTATGTATTCCTAATAAGACCTGAGTGACATCTGTGTCCCAATATTGCAATCATATGATAACATATCATAAAAAGAAGTATGTGTTACCTATATATTCTTTCCACTATTTTTCATTCATATAACACAATACATTCTTTAATACCATATAAGGGTAAGAATTATAATACACTAAACCTTATTTATTTAGAGTTAATTTTCTGTTAATTAATATATATAAGAACTCTTTATTCTAAAACTAAATGAATCGAGTGGTAATATAGAAATTTTGCGCTTCAAAACGTAGTTAAAAAATTACCGTTTTAATAATCAACTTGACTAAGCTAATTGACTCACTCACTTCATTAAATAATAACTGCTATTCAGGAGTACATTTAAAATGGCATAAATGCAAAATTCCTGGTTTGAAACTTTGATATGTGGAAATAGAGTAGTTGTAGAATAATTTGGGTCTTTTTATCATAAGACTTCATTTTTTAGCTTTTTTGTTTAATAACTTAAGACCAATGTCTAACATACGCCATTCGCTATCTTGCTCCACGTTCAACTTTAATGATTAATAAGTTTAAAGTCTCAACCTAAATCTTGTAGTTAGTATTCATGAGAAATAGTACGAATTCATTGGAATTATCATTGTATTGCTCCTAGACCTAAACTTAGCATTCCGTTTGGTGTGGTAGATTGTACGGAGAATTTGGAACTTTTCTAATTTATTTTATAACGATTTTTTAAAATTATTTTCTGAAATTGTTTAAATAGTATTATACTAAGAGCTAAAACCTCCTGTGTTTTATAGATAGGGTTCATCAACATATTTGGCTAACTAATTCCTAAGTAAAGAATCTTTTTAATCACCTTCATCATGTCGTCGTTTGGAGAGAGTGAGTTAATAGAAAGGGTATTTTAATAATAAATATATTTAATTTCTAACATTGAATATGTTGGGAGGTTGCTAAGGGTGATGTTTAATATTAGACACTTTCTAAATATACATGATGGTATGGTAAAGTTATAGATGTATAGCTTCTTAGAAAAAAATTGTAAGAAATATTTACAAAGAACGACATTCCAATTTTAAATAGAAAAAAGTTAAATATGTTACACTACTAAACGAGTTTTAAGAGTCATCTTTGTCATGTATCATAAAGCATTTTAGAAAAATGATTTTTTAAATCGTTCTTTAACACTACTTCAAGTGATGAAGATTAAGAGAAAATGATTTCACATAGATGTATAAAAATGTTAAAAACTGTGGTGAAGACTTATCACAAAATATCACTATCAATGGTATCGACTAACAAATGTGTTATTTTTGTAATAAGGATTTTTAAGTAAACGTTTAATAATAATTGTTTGTATATATCATAAATTTGATTTACGATCCCCAAAAAATTTTAAGTATTAAGACTAAAGTTCTTATAAGTGATAAAATCTTTCTAAATTACTGACAACATACTGATTACTACTCAAAAAGTGCTATTTGATTAGCCTATAATCAATCCTTTTAACCACTTTTGAGTAGTAGTTTAGGCCTTTTAACTCAATTGGCATGTTAAGGACCCTTGAAAGCAATTTTACTCATTTTATGCAAGTTTTGGTGTTTTTGATAGCTTTTTGCTCACCAAAGCAATTTAAGAATGATGGAGGAGCTACTTGGATAAGTCATGGCAAAGCTTTTGGAAAGCTCAAAAACATGAAGAACCAAAGCTTTGAAGTCCTTTGCCATAAGGAAATCCGGAATGCAAGGAGAGAAGCAAGGAGAAGAGGAAAACAGAGTGAAGAAAACAGGGGACAGCAGCTGTAGTCTTCTTTCCCACTTTTGGAGCACTTCCCGAAGTCCATTTTCTACATTCTATATACCATTTCAAAGATCAGGAAGTCAAGAATCCAATGCCTCAAACGGTGCACGATTCGGAGTTGAAACGAAGGAGTTACAGCCATTGCAAGCAGATCACTCCAAAGTGTTGCGAAATCAGGCATTTGTTGCGAGAATTTCGCAGCATTTTTGTACAGTGCTATGGAACTCCTCCTGAAGCTACCGATACATGCACAAGCTGGAATGCTGAGAACCTCAAGGTGGAAGCCAACTTTTGCAGCCCTGTGAAGATAGCATGTTGTTGCGAAATTATTTCGCACCCTCTTGAGTGTCTGCGAAATCTCGCAGACACCATTTTCTCCTGCGAAATGGTTCCTGAAGCTTCCTGATATTTGTGCACCGACTCTTTTGGATATTTTTCTTCAGATATTTTTGTATAAATTTTCCATTTTCTCCTTGTATTCAGCCACTCATGAATTCCTTAGCTAGGAAGTATTGAAGGAAGGGTAAATTACCTTCCTATATAAAAACTCTCTTGTAAACACTTAAGGAGCTGTCTGCTAGGCTCGGAGGCTGGGGAGGCTCGGTACATCATAATATCATATATAGAATATAACAGAGCTTTGCTCTGTTTTTCCTTCTTTTCATTTTTCATTTTCATTTTCCTTTCTAGCCAACCAAACTCTGAGGGTTTTTCCTCAGAGGATGAGAGGCTAAAGTTTTTTGTCTCTTGGAGTGAGGGAAAGCCGGGTAAGTTTCCACATGCATAATTTGGAAGTTTTGTGTTTTAGTTTTTAATGAAGAGAAAGTGTGACCCGTTAATGGTTTTTATCTTTTTAGTTAACTTAAAACGCCTTAGAGTCACCTAGGCCAACACTTGGTAAGGCAAGTGATTTCCAACCATGGAAATGCACTAGTTTACCCTTGCGAGCCTCTGGTAGGTGACTTCAGGTAGGATTTTCTAGAATAGCCAACACTTGATAAGCTTTTGGACTCCTAGGAGACATCCATTAGTTATCTCTTGCGAGCTTTGACGGGTAATCCAAGGTTAAAGATCACCTTGAATGGCAAGTGCTAGGTGAGAGGTATGAGCCATTGCAAGATGCATCAGTGAGAGGGATTTAGTGTTTGACCCATTAATGGGAAGCATCTGTACAACACCGGTTAGAGAAGGAACTATATGTTAATTCTCTAATGCGAGGAAAATAAACAAGTGACCGGAACTCTCCCTTTTTGTATGAGGAACCTGAGCCTAGTGATCTGAACTCCAAGAAACACTTTTCTTAGTAAGTAAAATCAGTTACTATTTTTGATTAGTTTAAAAACCAAACCTTTTTCTTTCAAACATCTTTATGTTTTCTTTTTAAAGCTAACCTTGAAAATGAAAAAGGCACCAATTCATCTTTGAATTAATATCAAATTGCTGGAAGTGAAAAACCCATCCCAGTGGACGATCCTAGAGCCACTATGCTATAGTAGCATTTGTCTTTGCTACCCTAGTATATGGTGTTATAGGTTATAAATTTGTTGATTACTCCCTCACTCAAGGAGCACCAGCTGGACACGAATCAGCTGAGACACCAATTGGCACGAATCAAATGGCAACCACTGCTAGAGATTTGTGATTCAGAATTAGGGACGAATCAAATGGCGCCGTTGCCGGGGATGGTGCCCTTTGCAGTGATTATGATCTTTTGAGAACACTTGTGATCTTCATCACAAGTTTTGGTGACTTTCTTTCTTTTCACTAACTCTTTTTATTTCTTTATTGTTCATATTTTAGTATACCTTTTATTTAGTTTTTAGTTTACCTTAATTTTCTTTCTTTGAATTATTTTTCTTTTGTTTTCTTTTGTGTTCTCTGTTTTTAATTCACAAATTGCTAGTTGTGCATGCCATATTGAATACGAGATAGTAGAGGAAGCCATGAACTTCATGAGTTATATGGCTGAAGTCTCAAGAGGATGGGATGAACCAAATGCTAGAGATATGGGAAGAATGATGTCTCAACCTAATGCTAAGGGTGAGATGTATATTTTGAATGATGGCATAGACATGAGGACAGAGTTTGCAGCTATGGAAAGGAGATTGGAAAAGCTAGAAATGACGAATATGCAACCAGTGCAAGCCATCTCTCAAACACCATTGCAAGCTATGCCTTGTGCCATTTGTCTATCTTATGAGCACTTGGTGGATGAGTGTCCTACCATTCCAGCCGAGAGGGAAATGTTTGGTGATTGCAACACCTACAATTCCAATTGGAGGGACCATCCAAATTTCTCTTGGAAACCACAGCCACCTCAGTATCAGCAACCTGCTCAAGCACCACAGCAAGCCTCAAGCCTTAAACAAGCTATAGTGAATCTTAGCAAGATTGTGGAAGACTTTGTTGGAGCTCAAGAAGCCATCAATGCTCAAGTCGATCAAAGACTTGATAGAATGGAGAGTATGTTGAATAAAAGGATGGATGAAATGCAAAATGATATGAACCAAAAGTTTGATAACATCCAATATTCAATTTCAAGGCTCATAAACCTCAACACAGTGCAAGAGAAAGAAAACTCTTCTTCTCAACCTTATCAAAATTCCATGAGTATCCATGAAATGGAGGCTCAAGAGGGAGAATCTTCAATGGTGAAGGAAATTGAAGAAGTGATCACTCTGAGGAGTGGTAAAGAGGTTGATCTGCCCACATGCAAGCTAGAGCATAAGGTAGAGAGTGAAACAGAGAAAGAAAAGAGGGAGGAAATCAAAGGAAAGAAAAAGGGGAAAAGTATAGAGAAAGATGGCTATGATGTTAATGTACAGAGAGAACCACAGAGGATAGTCATCAAGGAAGAATTGATGAAGAAACGCATGCTTCCACCTTTTCTCCAAGCTTTGTATGAGAAAATCATACAAACCAAGCCCCCAAGTGAGGGATGCAAGCTTCATATGGGATCCTGGCAAGCTAAATCAGGATCAAATTTTTTGATGGACTTAGTCTTTTTAAAGACTAGCTAGTCCATACCTTTTTGTTTTGTTAATTTCTTGTTTTAATTTTGATTTCAATGCTTTAATTTTGATTTCAATGCTTTAATTCTAGTTTGTTTTGATGTAATATAGGTTTTTGGATGATCAAAATCAGGAGGAATTGCAAAGAAATTGAAAGAAAAAAAATCGGGTCGAAATCGGAGCAAAAACAGAGCAAAAACAGGGGAAAAACAGAGTTCTGCGAAATTTCGCAGAATGAAGGAAACCTCTGCGAAATGGGCATTTTGTTGCCAAACCATTCCGCAACACTGTAGAAGTCTCTGCGAAGGATTTTCGCAATTGCGAAAGTGGGGTTTGGCACACGAGTGCCACTCCGCAGTACAGTAGCACCAATTTCGCAGCTGCGAAACGGTTGCGAAGCTCCAAAGCATGAAAATTCCCATTTCGCAAGGAAAGCTCCATTTGGCAGAGGATTTGGCAGCTGCGAAACCAACCTTTGGCACACGAGTGCCACTTCGCAGCACAGTGACCCTCATTTCGCAGCTGCGAAAATGGCTGCGAAATTTTTCGAAAAAAAAAAAAAAAAATTCGCAGCCAAAGCTCCATTTCGCAGGGAATTTGGCAGCTGCGAAACACACCTTTGGCACACGAGTGCCACTTCGCAGCACAGTGACTCTCATTTCGCAGCTGCGAAACGGCTGCGAAATCCTAAAATGTGAAAAATCCCAATTTCACAGCCGCACCCCATTTTGGCAACTGTTGAACACATTTCCATCACTTCCCGAAGTTCAAATTATGCGTGCAATATCTCGTTGGAAAGCTTGGGAAGTCACGAGTCCATAGCTTCAAACGGTGATTGATTTGGATTTGAAACGGAAAAGTTATGGCCGTTTGAAGATGACTGTGCAAACCTGAACGGAAAAGTCGCACCTCAATTTTGCTACTGTTGGACACATTTTTGAAGCACTTCCTGGAGCTCAAATTATGCATATGATAGCTTGTTGCAAATCTTGGTAAGTCAGGAGTCCAGAGGTTCAAACGGTATGCGATTTGGAGGTGAAATGAAGAAGTTATGGCCATTTGAAGACAAGCGCGCAAAGCTGAGCGAGAATTTCGCGGCTGCGAAATCACTTTTGAGTTGCGAAATGGGCTGCGAAATCAATTTTGGGCTGCGAAATCACTTTTAAGCTTTGAAATGGCTGCAAAATCATCTCCAAGCTTCGAAATGGCTGTGAAATCACCTCCAAGCATCGAAATGACCTTCAAATTGAAAAATTGACTTGCGAAATGGAGGAAGGTTTGCAAAAACACTTTGCAAAGCCAAAGGAAGTTGCTAAAATGCCATTAGAGCCTCACAATCATGCAGTTGCAGAGGAAAGCCCCATGCACCCTGGGATCACACACACCAAGCCTCTCATTCCATTTCTAAACCTCCTTAAACCATCAAATCCCATAGCTACCAGCTGAGAGCTCCAGTTGGGGAGACTATGCCACCTAAGAAGACTATCAGAACAGAGGCCAAGTCCTTATCCAACCCATTCAAGAAGCCACCACAAAGCCATCAGCTCCACAAGATCTTACCATTACTTGATCATCTTTTTATTTTTTTGTATTTACATATTATATTAGTATAGATAATTCCATGTTTTGATGTCTTACATTCTGGGATTGGATGTATTACTGATGATGCATCATACATAGACATCATTTTTGTTTAAACTTGGCATTTTTCTATTTTCTCTACTCACTAACTCTTATGTTTTCTTTGAAACATGTGGTTTCTCCTATACGACTCAGACTCCATGTCACTCAGGAGGTACCACTTTCTCCCTATTTTTTAATCGCTTTTGTCACATTGAGGACAATGTTCAGCTTGGTTGGGGGGAGAGTTGAGGAAGTAAGTATTGTTAATAATGCTAAGTTATTTTGGTAATTTAGTTGCTTTTTGCTTAATTTTTAAAATTTTTGTTTTAAACTCCATGGATATTAAGGATTAACTCTCAAAATTGAATGAGAGAAGTCGAGTTTCAACTTGATCACATGAGTCTTAGAGTTTGTATTATGCTCTTCTAAAAGTTGATGAATTATTGAAACTCCCATTGCATGCAAACTTATCTCTTCCACCTTAAGCTATTCACACACACATACATTAGATTCCGATTATAAGATGTGAAACTATCTCACCCTCTAAGCTTGAGAAATCATAATTTGACACCTTTAACCTCTGTTTAATAGTGTTGGGACACCTCATAAAGACCAATGAGTCTTTGAAAAAAAAATAGAAAAAAAAAAAGAAAAAAAAAAAAAATAGAATAAACTTCTTTGCTTGCCTTGAAACCTGAGCATGGTCCGAAGGGGTGGCGAAAGCCTTTAAAGCCTGGTGCCCTAAGCCTTTATTGGTTGGGAGTCACCGATCCTCTGCTTGTTACATGGGTGAATCGGTTAAGTTTAGTAAGTGAAAAGAATTGTGAATAAGAGGTGCGTTCCTAGCCTATCAAGAGATGGTTAATTTTGCTAAGCTTAAAGAAAGACTTAGGTTGGGGGGAGATGATAGTTATCCATACTATACTCGGAAGCTAATCACATTAACACTTAGCTTTTAGTGGAAGAATTTGATTTGGAGCTTTTGAGAATGGAAATTCTTTTGATGCTTAAACTTGCATAATATCCATTCTTTGTACTCTATGATCAAGTGAATGCTTTGACAACTCTTATTATAGGTTGAGTTTCACATCTTTATTGATCCATGGATGTCCATCATGCCACTCATATCATTTTTTGGAGTGATTTGCATGATCTCTTTTATGTGTATTATTATAGTTACTTAGTTTTTATCTCCTCCATGCTAAGGGACTAGCAATATGTCGGTTGGGGGGAGTGATTACTACTCAAAAAGTGCTATTTGATTAGCCTATAATCAATCCTTTTAACCACTTTTGAGTAGTAGTTTAGGCCTTTTAACTCAATTGGCATGTTAAGGACCCTTGAAAGCAATTTTACTCATTTTATGCAAGTTTTGGTGTTTTTGATAGCTTTTTGCTCACCAAAGCAATTTAAGAATGATGGAGGAGCTACTTGGATAAGTCATGGCAAAGCTTTTGGAAAGCTCAAAAACATGAAGAACCAAAGCTTTGAAGTCCTTTTCCATAAGGAAATCCGGAATGCAAGGAGAGAAGCAAGGAGAAGAGGAAAACAGAGTGAAGAAAACAGGGGACAGCAGCTGTAGTCTTCTTTCCCACTTTTGGAGCACTTCCCGAAGTCCATTTTCTACATTCTATATACCATTTCAAAGATCAGGAAGTCAAGAATCCAATGCCTCAAACGGTGCACGATTCGGAGTTGAAACGAAGGAGTTACAGCCATTGCAAGCAGATCACTCCAAAGTGTTGCGAAATCAGGCATTTGTTGCGAGAATTTCGCAGTATTTTTGTACAGTGCTATGGAACTCCTCCTGAAGCTACCCGATACATGCCACAAGCTGGAATGCTGAGAACCTCAAGGTGGAAGCCAACTTTGCAGCCCTGTGAAGATAGCATGTTGTTGCGAAATTATTTCGCAGCCCTCTTGAGTGTCTGCGAAATCTCGCAGACACCATTTTCTCCTGCGAAATGGTTCCTGAAGCTTCCTGATATTTGTGCACCGACTCTTTTGGATATTTTTCTTCAGATATTTTTGTATAAATTTCCATTTTCTCCTTGTATTCAGCCACTCATGTAATTCCTTAGCTAGGAAGTATTGAAGGAAGGGTAAATTACCTTCCTATATAAAAACTCTCTTGTAAACACTTAAGGAGCTGTCTGCTAGGCTCGGAGGCTGGGAGGCTCGGTAACATCATATATCATATATAGAATATACAGAGCTTTGCTCTGTTTTTCCTTCTCTTTCATTTTTCATTTTCATTTTCTTTCTAGCCAACCAAACTCTGAGGGTTTTTCCTCAGAGGATGAGAGGCTAAGTTTTTGTCTCTTGGAGTGAGGAAAGCCGGGTAAGTTTCCACATGCATAATTTGGAAGTTTTGTTGTTTTAGTTTTTAATGAAGAGAAAGTGTGACCCGTTAATGGTTTTTATCTTTTTAGTTAACTTAAAACGCCTTAGAGTCACCTAGGCCAACACTTGGTAAGGCAAGTGATTTCCAACCATGGAAATGCACTAGTTTACCCCTTGCGAGCCTCTGGTAGGTGACTTCAGGGTAGGATTTTCTAGAATAGCCAACACTTGATAAGCTTTTGGACTCCTAGGAGACATCCATTAGTTATCTCTTGCGAGCTTTTGACGGGTAATCCAAGGTTAAAGATCACCTTGAATGGCAAGTGCTAGGTGAGAGGTATGAGCCATTGCAAGATGCATCAGTGAGAGGGATTTAGTGTTTGAACCCATTAATGGGAAGCATCTGTACAACACCGGTTAGAGAAGGAACTATATGTTAATTCTCTAATGCGAGGAAAATAAACAAGTGACCGGAACTCTCCTTTTTGTATGAGGAACCTGAGCCTAGTGATCTGAACTCCAAGAAACACTTTTCTTAGTAAGTAAAATCAGTTACTATTTTTGATTAGTTTAAAACCAAACCTTTTTCTTTCAAACATCTTTATGTTTTCTTTTAAAGCTAACCTTGAAATGAAAAGGCACCAATTCATCTTTGAATTAATATCAATTGTGAAGTGAAAACCCATCCCAGTGGACGATCCTAGAGCCACTATGCTATAGTAGCTTTGTCTTTGCTACCCTAGTATATGGTGTTATAGGTTATAAATTTTGTTGATTACTCCCTCACTCAAGGAGCACCAGCTGGACACGAATCAGCTGAGACACCAATTGGGCACGAATCAAATGGCACCACTGCTAGAGATTTGTGATCAGAATTAGGGACGAATCACATACTCTAAATTATAACTTTAATACCCATGCATTTGAAAGACAGGAGACATTCCATAAAATTGAAACTCGAGACCCACCTTTCAAACCTAAACAAAGCCCGATTGGGTGCGATTTTAAGAGGTTAAAAACGCTTTCTAATATTTGGAAACATTTTCTTATGGAATGTATAAGTGCTTGAGAAGCTTGTAAAAATCATTTTTAAAAATGTACATGATTAATCACTTGACATCATTCATGAACAATTACTCGAAAAATAATTCTTCAAAAATCTTTGTTTTTTTTAGCATATATAGTTTTTCTAAAAGACGTTTCTAACAAGTGCGTCAATTAGAATCACTTCGAAACAGACTCTAAATATAGAAACTCTGCCACTCTTAAATTTACATGCAATGCAATTTTTAGAATGCTAAAGTCAATGAAGTGAAAACCATACCTTTGGAGAATGATATAAACTCTATATAATGCTATTATTCAAAAAAAAGAAAAAAAATATCCTTTCATAAGTAGCCATAATTATTGCTGTAACAACATATTGATTCTGTTCATCAGATGATATGATAAATACATGGATACATTATTTGTATGCTACATGCATTCCTTACATGGCAGTCTATGATTTCTTCTTCAAAGTTTTGCTTGTTCTTTGAGTTGCTCCTGAGTCAGAAAACCCGAGTTCAAGTCAGAAGCAAAAAATAAACAGTAGAACACTAAATCTTGAGACAATTAATTAATAAGAACTTTGATACCATATTAAACTATCATTTTATTTTTTTGAAAGGTTAAACTTTACGGAGCTAGGAGTAAGTATACTCACCTCTGTGACAAAGAAGGCATGAAAACCGTATGGAACTCTATTGGGTAGTTCAACAATGGCAACAGGATCGGGCGACATCGTTTTTGCATCGATTACATTCACGTATGATTTTCTGCATTATGAGAATGAAAAATATAAGAAGGTTCGAAGACTGTTTTCAAAAACGTTGTTTTTAGAAACAAAATTCTGTTAAGAACTCAAATATGAAAAACAGTTTTTTTTGGCCTATTCTCCGTGAAAGACATTATACACTACTAAACAATATAAAAATTTATGGTCTTTTTTGTTGTATTTTCAATTGTTTCTCAGAATACTCTATAAAAATTAGCTGAAAACATATATGTTCCATAAAATCACCTTATTTTCAGAACTAAAATTTGTCAAAAATATTTTGAAATTGGAAAAATGTACTCGGTCTAAATAACAGAAAACTGTTTTCATAAATCGTTTTCAAACAAGTTCACCTTGTCTCAAATTTTGGAATATAAACAAATTGATGTTTTAGTGGCTAATGACTATCAACATATTCATAAACATTAGAACAAGAGGGTGAGAAAGGAGACAAATACCCGGTTTTCTCGTCATGGACGAAGAATATCAAGTAGCCATCATCTTCTTCAGAGGTGATACTGGGCTCACGAGGGACAAAGACAGCTTCTGAACCAAATCTACCGACCCCCAAGTCAAAAATGCCTTGAACGTTCCCTCCAACTTCAAGCTTTGATTTTCCGGTGTCGGGTTCAGCATGCAGATCAAACTTGATAATGCCCGCCACCTTGGCTATGCTGTCCAGTATGGCTATGCTGTCCAGTATGGTTCCATATACATATCGTTGTTTCCTATATTTGCATGGAAGATAATTAATACATAAAATGCTCATGTAAGCTGACCCAGAGAAAAAGATGAAAATTGAATGGAACAAACTACAGTACAGCGATTAAAGTCCTGTTTGGGTAGCTTCTTAAACTCATTCACTTGTTTTTCTTGTCTATATTAATCATAGGTACTTTGAATATGCATAAGTTTCTATACGATTACGAGTATATTTGATCCTCTCTCGTATTTTTTCATGATAAATCAAATATAAGAAATCATTTTCCTTAATATTTTCTTTTCAAATATAACAAAAATCAACCAGACAAAAAAAAGTAATTATTTATACTTTTATGACTACGATTAAACACAGAAGTTAAAGTCATCCCAGACAGGCCTTCAATAGTTCGAAAACTTTACACCATCATTCAAAATATCATATGAAAAAAGAAAAAAGAAAAAAAAAAAAGGTAAAAGAGAAAACATTTTAAAAGAGGGTTATGAAAAATATGCTAATATTATGTTTGGCTATTTCTCATTCGCTCCTAAATATCGGCTTCTTAGCAGAATTTAAGTATCTCTTTACACATACAGCAACCCAGAATTCTGCCAAAATACTGACAAACAGAGTTGATGCATACCTGCCAGTGTAGCTCTCATTCACCCTTGGAAAATCCACAGAAGATGCTGATAGTTTTCTCTGTGACGCAATACCCGTTTTCATGTTGAATCTCATCTCATACCTGATAAGAAATATCAACAATCAGGAACACTTTGGAGAAACAAAGACCAGCAATATACTCATCAAATTGGTAAAAGCAATACTCTTACAGCTCATTTGCAAAATTTTCAAGCTTTCCTTTAACATCCCTGCCAACCAGGTCTAAATCTGGATTTTCAAGGCGGCAGGTGATTAAAACAACTTCGTCCTCCTCCTCCCAAGCATTGGCTAGTGCAAGGAAGCCATGGAAAAGGTCAGAATGAACACTGCAAAAGTTCTAAGTGGGCTATGCGGCTCCCCATCCCCAAGCACACAGCCAAATTTTTACTAAATATTGTAAAAATCTGAATAGCTTTTGGAAAATAAACAATGTTTTCAGATAACTTTGATACACTGCCATATTCAACTGTAGACTGCTAAAACCAAGGTTGAGCTTTGTATCTAATAGAAAATATTTCCTAGATCCTCTTGTAGTATGAGAAAGTGCTTTCTGTGGCATGTCAGTCATGAGATCTTGTATAAAATCTACTAATATATTGTCCAAACCTACACAATCTAATACCAGAAATTTCATATCCACCCAGGGATTTTTCTTGTTCTCCTAGATATAGTCTGGCCCTGTTTATTGCAATTGGTTCTGTTAATGATTAAGATTCTAGGCAATGAGCAATGACAAGGAATTAACATTAGAACCCCAAAAAACCTTCTCATGTACTGGCTAAGTATGTTGACAGCACCAGATTTGCCATCTAAACTTTATCAATGTGCAGATATTATGATTATTAGGCTATGGGTGAACTTGAACCTAGAAAACTGGATAACTTTAGAGGAGATTGTTGTTTTTTTTTTGATAGATTTAGAGGAGATTGTCGTTTGCAGAATTGAAATGGAGATGAAAGCAAAGTGGGCACACCATTGTGGAATATGAAGCAATTTGGAAGCTCAAACCATTTAATGTGGAGCTCATTCTTTGCATATCGAGGAAGTACACCAAAACGAGCCTTTTTAGTTGCATCAAATGAGAATATTAGCTTTTTTTCTTTCACCATTTCCTGCAAATTGAAATATCATGAATTAATCAAGCTGAATGAGATGCGATCAGTTTGATGCATCAGATTGAAGTCAGAAATCAGAGCATGACAGTAACCATTATGCTTATTATAGAATGCCACTGCTAGCCTTTCTTTTTACAAAAAGCAACACATTGATCTTCATAAGCAAATCATCCATGCCAACATCTCACTAGTTTAAACTACAATTATTGATTAAACTTTTGACACTACAATTTTAATTAAGATTGGAAATTACTGCAAGAGTTTATGAACTCGAACTCAAAAACTAGACTTGATACACTAGGATTTGAACTTTGGGCTTCACTGCCTATTAGTAAGGATACTTCCAGATTTTGCATTATTGTCTTTCCTATGGGTAACCATGGGTCTAATGCCCCCCAAACTCCCATCGTCTTACCTAAAACCACTTGGTATTGGGAAAAGCAAAGGAAATTTAGTTGAATTTTCAGAGACGTGCATTAGTTCACAAGCACAAACAAGCCCTCTGAGTTTGCATGGGTAACATTTAGGGGCAGCCCCCACTCCTCTCCACCAGCTTCAGATAACTGGAGTAACTGGACACATATTTTAACACTTCAGTTCCATATTCATCTCAGGTCAGACCTGCTAGCCCTGATTTCCTAGCCACATAAATGTGCTCAGAAGTTTATTTCGGTTCCTTAGTTGAATTTGATTTATTTACACTTTTTTTATGTTTAATGCAGACAGCATTGGTATTATTGTAGCATAAATATACAACATTGCTCTAGCGAGTACTCACACAAGTGTAGCAAGTCACTGTTCACACCGTATACCTTGACTGCAACAACCCCTATTTCTTTGAATGATTTGAGGCCTAAGAACAGAATTGAAGGTCTTCAAAAACCAAAGGATTCAGAAAGGAATTTGAATTCCATATATCTCAAATATACAAAAGCAATTCCAATTCAATACAGCCAACTGCTGACCCAGTTTCTTTTTGGCTCACACAAGTCTTAATTATGCAGATTTGTCCACCTTTTGAAAAACCACACTCAATGAGCATTTTCCAATGTTCTTATCTTCTCTGAGATGATTTTTAGTTAATTTGGAATAATAATTTTTAGAAATTTTTTATTGCAGACAAATTCAATCATAACATCAAAGGTGTACTGTACCATGTGAGAATTTCAAACTAAAAGAAATCAAATAATAACCTTACTTTTGGTCTGAAGTACAAAGGAAGATCCATGAAAATTGCATAATTCTCAGTAATGGCAAAATCATGCATCATGATAGGATCTGAAATTGTTATCGGCACTGGCTCATGCATGAAACCATCCTTCGAGATAACTCTGTATGTAATATAAGGAGGTGTATGTGAATAGCCAAAGGTAAACATTTCACCTGCATGCAAGGGTTTAACTACTCAGAAGGAATTGATTTACACTATAGCATGATCAAATTTCTTTGTTAAGGATGGGCTTTTACCAGTGAAGGGGTCGACCTTTGGATGAGCAGTGAAGGAATGGGTCAATCTCTTATCATAATCCAGCAACCCCAGGGTTTGCAGATCTCCATCTTCCAAAACTTTTAGGACATCTTCATAAAGCCAGAATAAAATTTTGAGTTCCACAATAGACACAGGTAATGATAATTTTACAGTTCTCATTTATCTCTTGCAGGAAAGTGAAAAGCCTAACAATTTCATCATGTGGTGGCATGACCAGAGATACCAAAAAAAAAAACGGCAAAACAAAACCCTTCATTGAGACATGGAGATAGAACACTTGATGCTTCACTTCATTGAACATTTTGATTAATAGTCAATTTGGAGAACATGCATGCTTTTCAAAAGTGAAAATGGAGAGAGGATATAAGCTTACAAGGTTTATCAACCTCCGAAAGTGCCAAAAGCTTACCATGGTGATACACTAAAGCTGTATTACCTGGAAGAAGAAGTTAAACAGTCAACCCTTTTCTCTAATACGTTTTCCTACTTACATGACAACCAAATTAATACAAGACACTTTCTTTAGGAACTGTAGCAGGTGACTTCTCCTACTGGAATGAGTTCTTGCAAAAGGTGCACAATCGTACACAATCTTAAAGCCTACCTGTCCCAGTTCCATATGAAACATCCAATATTTTCAATTTTGCTCTCAGCATTTGCATGTTAACCATAAGCAATCCAAACAGGCCCTTAAGATCACCAAACTGCAAATAATAAAACAAAAACCCAAGATAATAGAATCTCAGAAATAGCATTTGCACCATAGGCTAACCTACTCTTTTTCAAGTTTAAAATTTAGAACTAACTTTTCTTCTTCATTAATTATCATATATTCTAGCAAATCAATTAATATTTACTCCTCTTATGGAATTATAGACTATATATTTTCCTTCTCTTATGATTTTTGCTCAATTTCAACTTCACCCTCTATCTTAATTTGTTACATCCTCTTGACCTTGAAATTAATCCACAGGCATAATTCTCCTATAAGGTACCAATATTTTTCATTTATAGAGACAAATCTTATTTCATTTGGATGATACCTCTCTAATTCATATAGTGTTCACCAAGAACTTTAACTGAAGAATCAAATCCATGATCAAAAACCATAGAGGAGCAAGCCTGGCAAGAGAAAATGTTATTCCCCAGCCAGAAGAAGGAAAAAATTTATGCAGTTCACTGCCTACCCTCGTGAATTTTGCTCCTCCAAAATACTCTTCTTGTTTAAGACGTGATGTTCTAACATAACGTGAGACATATGTAGCTTTTCCATCTTTGATGCGCAAACCATGAATCATGCTGCATAGTTGAAGAAACAATAAAAAGCCGTAGTTACTTTAGAAAAAGTTAACAGTGAATTCCAGTAAGGTTTCTAAGCAATCTTGAGACTCTCCAAGACAGAAAATAATAAGGAAGGCCGTCAAAATACATAATAAGATATTTGAAAAGCAAACATACAATAGTACATATAAGTAGAAATAACATTGGATTAACAGATTAATTTTCGCTGCTGAAAACAAAATTAAAATTCACCAAGATCAACTCCTTGTTTAAGTTTATATTCTTTAAGAACATAATGATCTTTCAATAGGATGCTACATAATCTAGGAACCAATCAGAAAATTTCAAATGCCACATGGAGATCATATCATCACATTTTGTTGTATGTTTTTTCTATTACTAAGATTATGCCCTAGTCTAGCAAATACTTCTCAACCAGAAAGAAGTCAGAACTTTCTCTTCTCTCACAGCTAGTAGACATAGTATTCCCCCAGAGCACCCAGATAATTGAGCATATTCCCTGATAATCCATAGCCAGTTTAAATTATTTAATTAATGCCTTTTCTTCAAAGCACTGGGTCTTGCATGTATTAGTCTCTTGATTTCACAAAATTCCAATTTAGTAGCAGGACAGTTGCAGTCTCAGAGATGATAAATATATTGATTATGAGTAAATATCCTCATGATTAAGCAGCATACCCAGGGAAGATCTCCATCTTCAGTATGTTATCACCACTCAGACTTAAAATTGTAGGATATTCATATTAATGGGATTTATATCTTTTTTGATATGACTCACATTTAATAGTCATATGCTAAGGTGAAGACTAAGATGAGCACAAATAAATTTCATCTTAAATAATAACTTGATGCAGCGACTCCACATAGATAGACTAGTAACAAGTTCAGCATTGAATGTTAGAACAGGAACTGTACACAAGCTCCTACATGCCTATGAAGTATAAATTTTAAACCTTGGTCAAGCAGCTGGGACATGTTCAGGCACAGGAAGAATCTCAAAGAGAGGGAAATCATGAAAAAAAATGTAGATATTTCTACCTACCAAAGAACTGAATAATTTTAAGAAAAACAATACTATAGCTTTTGGAACGAAAATATCAGTTTTGTCTTCATTGGATAAGAGATCCAGCATGCAGAGAGACACTGAAGCTAGTCCACAATGGGACCAAATGAAATATTGAAGTCAATACAGTTAAAATTCCTTCATGGACTATATTGCATTTCAGTTGTGAATGAAGGAAAAACACCCACCCATCTCCATCAAACCTGCACAGAGAAAAAAGGGATCAGCACAGTTGTCATCGGGTTGATAACTAACATTTCATTTGCAAGAATAGCCCGAAACAAGTAAAAAACAAAAGTATACATGATTGGGATGAAGGTAAATTAAAAATTTAACATTTTTTAAGCAAACAAACTGAGTATAATCACCCCACCAAAAACCATGTCAAGCTCTATTAGAAATAGTTTGACATAAAGACAAAGGGTGTACCAATGATATCCAGCCACAGGGGAAAACTTAGGGTTGGAGCCAACCCTGACAAACTCTCCATTCAGGCACTCCTGTAAGCAACATTTCCAATTTCATATCAATTTAGCAGAGGATGAATGGCTAGACTTACAGTATCCAAGGGGAAAAACAAGAATCAAACTATTGGCAATTTTGACAGGAAATAAGATTGGCAGATTTACAATGAGTATTTAAGCAATTGGGATTCATCATAATCATTAAAGATAAAAGAAAACAAAAGGTTTCGATGGGGTTGCTGTTAGATTTTAGGGAAGGTAAGATCTTATTATGTTTTTCATATTTTGTGGATCTATCTCTAGTCAGCTTGTCCCCCTAGATACATAGCAGTGAACCACACAAACTATGTTATAGTATAGTTTGTTTCTCACTAAATATTTCTCTTGTTCACTCTCACAAAAAATCAAAGATTTTCTGTGGGGGGTAACAGACCTAATTATATATATCAAATGGGTTACATTTCTCACACAAATTTTGGCAGCCATCATGTTTATGAAAAAAAATACACTGGATTCCATAACTGTTATCATGCTTAGAGCTGGCAAATTTACAGCCCATTTGTTAACGTTTGGTCGAAAGACAACTCTGATCGAGTAGCACGACACTTGATGAATTTGGAAAATCCCAAATTTTAAAATAATTTGTCTGACCTTCGAACAAAATTCTGATTAACTAGGCCAAAGTAACAAACACAAAATTAAAGCAACTCTTTCCTAAATTCAGAATCCAACTTCTTGAAACTGGTTATTCATCCTCTAAACTTTCATACTCCAATTTCTCTTGTCAATTCATATTCAATGACCAATCCAAATTTAAATTTTATGGAGTTTTTGCAAATACTCGGCATATTTCAGAAACAGAGAAAAAATTGCGCATATATTTATCAAATCAACATGCCATATCTATGTTGCCCAGCATTATACTACTGTCTACATGCTGTTAGTCTATTACATCATTCCCTGACTAATAATGTAATTTACCAAAAAAAAAAAAACCAAAAAATATTAAATTAAAAAGAGATGCAATAATTCACTATATATGAATTTCCAAGAAATATATCAAGAAAACGAAAGCATCCCTATTAAAAAAAGTTAGGGGAAAAAAAACAAGGAATTCAAGCAGCAAAAGAAGAAAAGTTAGCTGAAATTCGAACTACAATTAATTTCTATTAGGCTCCATTCGTTTGGTGAGAAAATGATTTGAACGTAAAATAAATCAAATTTGGTATTTGAGCCTCACTTTTCCTTAAAAATAGACAAAAACCAAAAGTTTCTTGTTTTTTCGTTTCTTTTCTCAGCAGCCAAGCACACGCAGCCAAATGTTTTCCCGAAAAAGAAAAACATGGGTTTCGTCAATCTCACCCACCGGAAGATACCCAATGACCGGAAGTTTCTTGCACGGCGGAGTCTCGTCGCGAACCGGAGCGAAGTTTCCAGACAAGTAGTGGAGAGGCTGTGAAGAATCGTACATCAACTTCACTATCAGCTTCTCCAGCCAATCCACCACCTTCGAAGTGAACCCCTTACTCGGCTTCGGATCCACCACCACTACTCCTGCGCCGCCTTGCTCCTCCTTCTCCGCCATCTTCTCCGGCATTGCCGTCAATCACTGCTCAGTGGTTTGGAGCTTTTATCACCTCCTCGTTCTCGAATCTGCCGCCTGATGGCATCGTCTCATCTAGTGTCCTGTATGAATAATTTTTATTTATTTTTTAAATAAAAAATAAAAAAAATTAAAATGTTAGAATTCCAAAAACTTCTAAATATTGTGATTGCCTTCAAAAACAGTTCCAGACATCATCTAACACAAGAAAATACCCCTTCCCATCTAAGTTCTGCTTAAGGAGTTCTTGCAACTGATCTAACTCCAAGTTTTCCACATCTCTTTTAGTTGCAGACTTTATGATATTTCTAACCAGTACTTTTACATCGAAATCATCCGAAACACAAACCCACATTTTAAGATTAAAATAGCTTACCACCCCTTGGTCGTTGTATACCAACTGAGCAAGGGTGGTCTTGCCTAAGCCGAGTTTTTTTATACATTTGAATAGAATTATTTCAATAATTCTATTATTTCAATAATATAAATCAACTTGGAGTGGCCGGCCGAGTTTTTTATACATTTGAATAGAATTAATTTTTTTTTTTACCAACGGCCTACTAATCTTATTTATTTATGTATTTATTTATTTACTTCCACTTTACCCATAGTTAATATTGTGCAGAGCATCTTCTTTTTTTTTTTTTTTTGTCCTTTTGTATCAGGAATCTTTTTTTATTATTATATATACTTTCACTAGTGTTGGCAAATAAGACAATAAAGATATGTGACTAATAATAACTTAATTATTTTGGCATAATAATTGAAGTTAATTTTAAATTTAAGTTTACCATATCAAGTTATTTTAGGAAATATATTTAATCTATTTAATGACTTAAATTAAGTTAATAAGTTATATTAAACCATTAAATTGATTTACTAAATACTCTTTAAGTGTCATTTTTAATATTAAATATAACATATTTTTAAATATTGAAGTTCAATGAAATAAACCTTTATCTATACATTATTGCTGGGTTTTTATCGGTGATACTAATTATATGATACAAATTTTATTTTCATCTATTATCATTCTTTAAAGTTTTATTGAAAATTTTCAAATTTAAAATAAGATGAAATTTTTTTATTTTTACATTAATATCTAAAATCCAATTATTAGTATTTGATAGTATCATTAGGGCTAATAACATGTTTATAAAATAATTTTTCTATTTCAGAAGGAAATTTCTTTAAAAGCAATGTTCGTAAAAATAATAGTTAAATTGGGTTTGGAAACTTAGATTTGTATTTTTTTTTTTCAATATTTTGCTACTTTAAATATTAATGCAAAATGACTAATTAAAAGCATCAAGAATGAAGAGCTTTGGAAGGAGAGAATCTTGTTAGAATGTCAATTGTATTTTCTTCAATACCAATTTGGTTGGAGCTTAGAAAGGAAATGATCAGTGAGGTGCAATAGGCATAAACATTTTTAAATTTTATAAATCTTGTAATTTTTTCTAATAACATATTTTTTCCACTACCAAAAAAGGATTATATTAAAAGTGCCTTTCAAAAAGGATGGGCATTGAAAATTTAAACAAAATTTGGATTCTAACATCTACATGAACCCTTTTAGGAATTAGTAAGAAATAATCATGTTTACCATTCACACGATCGTCTTTTTTACCTTACATAGAAAGTTGTTTTAATATTTTATCAAAGTTATGCACTATCAAAAATTGTATATGTTGATATTATGGTTTTAACTTTAATTTTAAATGCTTTTAGTTACCCACATTGTTCTTCTCATATTTAGTTTTATGGTAGAAAATATAAAAAAAAATTAAATATAATTAAAATTAGTTAGAAATTAATGTATTTTTAAATTATTTATTTTTTATATAAAAAGTTAAAATAAGTAAAATGAGTTGGAACTGATACATAAAAAATAAATTATTTCCTTTAAATATATTTACAAAAATTTATAAATATTAATTTTCTTTTATTGGAATGTCTATGAAAAAGTTAAGAGAAAGAAAATTAAATTATTAGAGGAGTATACTTTCTCCGACCTTAATTTTATTCACTTTTATATAAGGGAATTGGGGGGAAAAAGCTTCTAGCGTTTCCCTCTAATTTTTTTCCATAATACTTTTTCCTCACATTTTTCCACAACATCCAAACATAAAATAATAATTTTTCTTATAATTTTTTTTTCTTAATATTTTCTAAGAATCATACATAATCTTAATTATCATAATTTTTATATTTGAATAGTCTATGGATTTCTTGCATGGTTTCATGTATATAAAGCCTTAGCTACCCTAGTAAAAGACTTGTTATGCCTTATATATCATTGTATTTCTTTACATATTAAGAATAATCAAATCTGACATACTCTTATCTATTATGTATATCACAATTGTTTATATGTACTTTTTAAAATTGAATAGGGTCATATGTTCGAATTTCAAATTTATTGCTATAATCGAAGTTGATAAAATAACTTCTTGTTTTTTTAATGAATTTTGTAACTACGATAAAGTGACCACTTGTTTATTTGATGAATCCAACAATTGCTTAACAGTATCTTCAAATCTTCTTTGTCCTTGCGCTCTAGTCCCTTCCGCCATGATTGGTGCCAAGACCATGCTTTCGGGTCATAAGAAAAATATTGTGTTATAGTCCCATCCGACATCACTTGGTCCAATAGTTTTTTTTTTTTTTTTTTTTTTGGAGTTTATAAGATAATGGAGAAAGAAAGCAATATAGACAAACAAAGAGCTATACTCATTTTCCTAGACTCTTACCTTTTAAAAAGGGTTAGATTTTGAAGAATCACAATCTAATCATTTTTTATTGTTTTTTTAAAGTAGGATGATAATGTTGGTTGAATAATTGAATTATGTATGTTGAGTTGATATGAACGTTTTTATTATTTTTATTCAAACATGTGGTGACATTGAGGTGGAGGCCTCATGTTTATTTGAAATTGAACTCATTGGTACTATTCATGGTTGTCACTCTTTGTCTGGATCAAACATTTCACAAAACTTCAATTAAAATTTTTTGTAATCTTTGATTAAAAGGTGTAGACAATTAAAACTAAACCCAATATTTATTTGAAGTGAGTTAGGTGATGAAGATGATGTTGGTTGAATTATTGAATTGTGTATGCTTAGTATATTATTGTTTCAATAATTTAAATCAACTTGGGATGGCCGGTGGAGCTTTTTTATTCATTTGAATAGAATTAATTTTTTGACCAACAACCTATCCATGTCGCTTGATTGGGATGTAATCTTAATCTTATTTACTTGTAATTTACCCATAATTAATATCTTACAAACCATTTTTTTTTCTTATCTTTTTTCTTTTGTACATTTTGTATAAAAATATAGTATCAAAAAGTGGCATAAAAGGGGATTTTATTTATTTATATTTAAAACCCTTTTCCTTTTCCATTTTTCTTATTTCCATTTTGCATCAGAAAAAATATAGTACCAAAAAGTGGCTTGCAAAAAAAGTGAATGTTAATCCCAACTATCATTTAGTAAAAAGGGATTTATTTATTTGTATCTAAATCCTAAATCCTTTTTTTATCATACTAAAAGGGAATTTGGTAAAATATAATATTTATTATATAATAATTTAAGTTGATTTTAAGTTAAATTATTTTTAAATATTGATTTAAAATTTATTGCTAGGTTTTTATTTGAAGTATCAATATTGTTTGGTAAAATTAATTTAATATTTATTCTAAATATTGAAATTTATATATTTACTATTATTAATTTTGACTAATATTTGTCTTTATTGATTTTAGCTAATATTTATTTTTATTAATTTTAAATAATAAATTTGTTTTTTTAAACAATTATATTTAAAGTGTTATAGATACATAAATTAATTGTATAATATTTATTATAAAAAATGTGTCGTGGATGTATAATCGTGATTGTCAAATATACTTTCATCAATATTGGTAAATAAGACAACAAAAAGATATAAGAATAAAAATAAGTTAATTATTTTGACATAATAATTAAATTTTTTTTAACTTTAAGTTTATAATATTATTTATTAAATATATTTGATTTACTTAATAATTTAAATTAAATTATTAAGTCATATTAATTCATTATATTGATTTACTAAACACTCTCTAAATCTTATTTTTAATATTAAATATAATATTTTTTAAAATATTGAAGTTCAATGAAATAAACCTTTATCTATATATTTTTGTTGGGTATTTAGCGGTGATATTAATGATATGATACAAATTTTATTTTCATCTATTATCGTTTTTCAAAGGTTCATTGAAAATTTTCAAATTTGAAATAAGATAATATTTTTTATTTTTATATTAATATTTAAAATCCAACTATTAGTATTTGATATTTTCATTGATGTTAGTAACAAGATCATAAAATATTTTTCTATTTTGAGGGGAAACTTCTTTAAAAGAAAATGAAGCAAGATTATTATTGAATTTTTTCCTAATTAAAAATTTAAACAAAAATTGGATTCTAATATAGACTAAACGGAGTATTGTTTAAATAATAATTTTTTTAAACAACTATATTTAAAGTATTTTAGATAGTTAAGTTAGATGTATAATATTTATATTAAACAATGAGTGATGAATGTAGAATCATGTTTGTAAAATATATTTTTACTTGTGTCGATTTAATTTCAATTTAAATATTATTAAAATACTTCTTAAAAATAATAATTTTAAAATTCAGTATTTAAATTTAAGTATTCTTTTAAAAAGATAACTTAATACTTTTTGAAATGTCATATTTTTTAAAATATTTTAAAAGAAGTTGGGCTGTTGGACCCCAGCCCAAAAGTGAGAAGCTCACATCCCACCCCATTAAACAAATCAAACTCAAAACTCCACCGTCAGATCCCCAGGATCAATCTCTACCATCCGTTTTGGATTCCTGCCCAAAATTCAATTTTCAAACCCCAACCTAGTTGGCCTCTTCTCTCATAACTCTCCCTTTCTCTCTCTACAGAGGCAGAAACCCCAGACACCATCTATGTGTCTTCCTCCCTCTTAATAATCTCCTCCATTTCCACGCCATGCATAAAGCAACATACCGAGAGAAAATAGCCCTCTCATTGCCATATATATTGCAGGAGACTTATTTTCTTGCCTAATTTGGATTTTAAAATTTCATGCATCTCACTTTGATCAAAAACCCCATAAAAGCCCCATATCAAAATAAACCAAGTACTACAAAATAAATAAATATTAAAAAAAGGAATTATAAACAAATCTTAATATCAAATACGAACAACAAACACTAGATTTAATGATTCACAAGAATCTTGGGTATGTCCACATAAGGATGATAAAGTACAACAAACCAAAGGAGTAGAATAGAATACTCATATTTCATCCAAAATTGATTCCATCAAAGTAACAAATCGTGTCAACCTTATCATTGAAGAAACATGAAAGAACAAGTGATAGAAAGGTTGTGAAGAGATTTGAGCAATAATTGTAGTAAACGAAAACTGATACTGAATTTGAATTCTACTTCTATTTAGAAGCAAAATACACTTTCATGGTATGCAAAGAGATTCCAAAAGCTTTAAATAAACCGAATGGTTCTTCGAAGCATGATTGAAGCTTCTAAAAGTGTCAGAAGTAGAGATCACAGAGAATTTTGAATCCATTCTTCCTCTCTTAATCAAACCTTCTCCTGGTCCATAAG
>JBAPGN010000316.1:0-30443 GCA_037355405.1 Vitis amurensis | reverse complement strand
GTTGGTAACAGAAATGAATTATGATGTTCACTGTTATCTCATACATTCCCCCCTGCTATTTTTTCTCCTCTCTTTCTTCATGAAGATGGGGGCCAAATCAACAACAATTATGGGTCTATCAGGAACTGGGGACATTATGCTTACATGTTTTGTGAATCTATCAAGAAACAAAACAGTTGGAATTCGTCTTGGATCAGGAGAGAAGCTTGATGACATACTGGGTTCCATGAATCAGGTGCTTGAAAATCTTCTTTGTTTACCTATTAGATTTTTGAGGATTGATGAGGTTACTTAGTCCCCATGCCTTCTAGGTAGCTGAAGGTGTATCAACAGCTGGTGCTGTGATTGCATTGGCCCAAAAATACAATGTTAAGATGCCAGTTTTAACAGCAGTTGCTCGGATTATTGACAATGAACTAACCCCAAAAAAGGCTGTGCTTGAGTTGATGAACCTACCTCAGGTACAAAGTTACAAAAAATATACCTACAAATCCCTTTTTTCCCATTTCAGTTTGGAAACTCTCTGGTGGTCTGCTATGAACCACCACCCTCTTTGTATATTTGCCATCAACATTTTTATTTTTTGTTTCTAAAAGTATAATTCTTTTGAACTGTAGGTTGAAGAAGTGTGAAACCTCAGGCCTGAAAATAATACGAAAACCCTTTTGGGGGGACTGAAGTTCTATAGTTAGGTACCAAAATCTTCACTCAACTCAATTTATTCCGTGAATGAATCCCCTTGAATGTCAAGATCTAGTCACAGTTTCAAGTCTACTTTTCTTGTAAACCATTTCCAGTACCATTCTCGCCTAAATTTTTCAGGGAGATTTTGTCAGTCAGTTACTACATCTTAAAATTCATGAAGGTAAGAAAAATTGCAAGAGTGAATGTGTCAAAGTAGTAAAACAATGAAATGCTGAGTATAGATGCCAGTGTTGTCATTGATTTCAATTGATATTTCTTTGCTGTTGATTCATTTTCTAGCCAAGAACTCATTCCATTGAATGATGAAATATATTAGGTTTTTTATAATTCTTTGCTGGTAATTCATTTTCAATTGATATTTAGCTTCTCTTTCCAGAGTCTCTGAAAGGGAAAAATTTTCCACCATGGATTACACAAAGTTTTTAAGATTTGGTTTCTGATTTAAAAAAAAAAAAAAAGAAAGAAAGAAAGAAAGGGAGAAGAAGAAAAGGGACAGGAGAATGAGGATGGTGGTTTTTCTATCATAATTCTTCACAATTTATAGAGATATTTCCAATTATAATAAAAAAATAATTGAGGGTGATATAGAAACGCAAAAATTGAACTAGGTTCATTGTTTTCATTTTTATAAATGAGAAGCTTGTGAAGGCTATTTTCATTTTCTCCTCCATACCCATTGTTACAGAGATGATGAGATGCATTTCAATCAATTCATTTCTAGAAAATTTTATAGTCTGAGACAAACAGAGGTCTCACCCTCGATCAATTCCAAGATCAAGGCCTTAGTTCAACAAGGAAAATATTCCCAAGCCCTGGAATTACACTCCAAAACACCCCATTCCGCTCTCACCACCGCCAAATTCACCTTCCCATCTCTTCTCAAAACCTGTGCCTCCCTTTCAAATCTCTACCATGGAAGAACAATCCATGCCTCCATTGTCACAATGGGTCTGCAATCTGATCCATACATAGCCACCTCTTTGATCAATATGTATGTGAAATGTGGGTTACTCGGGAGTGCACTCCAAGTGTTTGACAAAATGTCTGAGAGTAGAGACTCAGCTCCAGACATCACTGTTTGGAACCCTGTGATTGATGGGTACTTTAAATATGGCCATTTTGAGGAGGGTCTTGCTCAGTTTTGTAGAATGCAGGAGTTGGGTATTAAGGCCTGATGGGTACTCTCTTAGTATAGTCCTTGGCATTTGTAACAGACTTTCATGGTACATGGCAGGGAGGCAAATTCATGGTTACATTATCAGAAACATGTTTGAGGGTGACCCTTATTTGGAGACAGCACTGATTGGGATGTACTCCAGTTGCAGTAGACCAATGGAGGCTTGGAGTCTGTTTGGTAAGCTGGAAAATAGAAGCAATATTGTAGCATGGAACGTGATGATTGGGGGGTTTGTTGAGAATGGGATGTGGGAAAAAAGCTTGGAATTGTATTCACTTGGCTAAGAATGAGAACTGCAAACTTGTTTCAGCATCATTTACTGGTGCATTCACTGCTTGCTCTCATGGTGAAGTTCTAGACTTTGGCAGGCAGGTTCATTGTGATGTGATAAAAATGAATTTCCAGGATGACCCTTATGTCTGCACTTCCCTCTTAACCATGTATGCCAAGTCTGGATCAGTTGAAGATGCCAAAAAGGTTTTTGATCAGGTACTGGACAAAGAAGTTGAACTATGGAATGCAATGATTTCAGCTTTTATCGGTAATGGTCGCGCTTATGATGCTTTGGGGCTCTACAACAAGATGAAAGCAGGTGAAACCCCAGTTGATTCATTCACTATTTCAAGTCTTTTATCAGGTTGCAGTGTGGTTGGATCTTATGATTTTGGTAGGACAGTTCATGCAGAAGTAATAAAGAGATCGATGCAGAGTAATGTTGCTATACAGAGTGCATTGTTGACAATGTACTGCAAATGTGGAAGTACGGAAGATGCTGATTCAGTTTTTTATACAATGAAGGAAAGGGATGTTGTAGCATGGGGCTCCATGATTGCAGGTTTTTGCCAGAACAGAAGGTTCAAGGATGCTCTGGATTTGTTCAGAGCCATGGAGAAGGAAGGAGTGAAAGCAGACTCCGATGTTATGACTAGTGTGATCAGTGCGGGTTTGGGACTGGAGAATGTAGAAGTGGGTCGCTTAATCCATGGATTTGCTATTAAGCGTGGATTAGAATCGGATGTCTTTGTCGCTTGTTCCCTGGTTGATATGTACTCCAAATTTGGTTTTGCAGAGAGCGCTGAAATGGTATTCTCTAGTATGCCAAACAAGAATCTGGTGGCTTGGAATTCTATGATTTCATGCTATTCTCGGAATGGCCTTCCAGAGATGTCCATTAATCTTCTTCCTCAAATTCTACAGCATGGCTTCTACCTGGATTCCGTCTCCATTACCACTGTCCTCGTTGCGGTTTCATCAGTTGCAGCACTGCTTAAAGGGAAGACTTTGCATGCATACCAGATAAGACTACAAATTCCATCCGACCTTCAAGTGGAGAATGCATTAATCGATATGTATGTGAAGTGTGGATGTTTGAAATATGCTCAGTTGATCTTTGAAAACATGCCCAGAAGAAACCTAGTGACATGGAACTCAATGATAGCTGGTTATGGATCTCATGGGAACTGCGAAGAAGCAGTCAGATTATTTAAAGAGATGAAGAGATCGGAAACAGCTCCCGATGAGGTAACTTTTCTTGCCCTGATCACATCTTGCAGCCATTCTGGTATGGTTGAAGAAGGCCTGAATCTATTTCAATTGATGAGAATCGAGTATGGGGTTGAGCCTAGAATGGAGCATTATGCGAGTGTAGTTGACCTATTGGGCCGTGCTGGACGCTTGGACGACGCTTATAGCTTCATACAGGGCATGCCCATTGACGCTGAGAGGAGTGTTTGGCTATGTTTGTTGTTTGCCTGTCGAGCTCATCAGAACATGGAGCTTGGGGAGTTGGCTGCTGATAACCTACTGATGATGGAGCCAGCCAGGGGCAGCAACTATGTGTCACTGCTGAACCTTTATGGAGAAGTTGAGATGTGGGACAGGGCTGCAAACTTAAGGGCATCTATGAAGGAGAGGGGCTTGAAGAAGAGTCCCGGATGCAGTTGGATTGAAGTGAAAAACAGGGTTAATGTTTTCTTCTCAGGAGACTCATCTTCCACAAGGAGGATCGATATCTACGAGACATTGAGTAGTCTTAAGAGTAACATGGAAGGGAAAGGATGCTCCTATGAAGGGATTGAGGTGTGTTAAGATCCTGTTCGTGATGATTTCTAAATAAATCAAGATTTTTCAATCGTTTCATATGGGCAGGACAGATCAGAAGAACAAGCAAGATAAGATAATTCTTTATGTGATTCAAGGAAACAGTAGGAGTAACTCTTTGTTTCTCTGCTTTCAAATTTGTCAAGATACAAGATTGAAACTTCATACACCCAACACCTCTTGTTGGTCCATTCTGACTTATCCGGCAACGTAATAATCAGTAAACTCATCTGATTTGCAAGAGTATTTTACAACATTAAAGTGCCCAAATGGCGATCATCCCAACATCACTTCCTCATCATGGGTGTACTGAATGAATTTACCCACTTAAAACCTATACGTACAAGTATGTGGGTGATCTGCCATTTAGACACTTCATTGTATTTTCTTGCTTTCCATTCTCTCAGTTGTTTTTACATAAAACGCGAGGTACAACAGAAAATACAGGTAAACTAATAGAGACAAGTGCTGATCAAACCTGTGATTCAATGGAGTACAAGAAGAAAAAGGGGCCATTATTCTCTCTTGTCTTCCTCGGGATCTTCTCCAAGCCCATACACGTGATCTGCTGCAATTGACACCTTTCTTTCCTTTCTTTCCAGCTTGGTTGCTACATCTCCAGCCACCTTAACTCCACTAGTTGTCAGTGAGACACCCTCCTCTTCAAGATCATCTCCCGCCTCCTCCAAGTATGCAAATCTACAAGACTCAGTCCTTGTCAGCTATAATATAAAGAAAGATGACCAAATGATAAGTTTGACAAGGAAGACCCCTCCACCCCATCACCAAACCAAACCTTCTACACAATAGTGATGTCACAATAATACAGAATAGGAATTGAGAAACAGGGTTCTGCTGCCTGACCCGGCCAGAACTCCCAAAGAAAATTTCACTGATCTATTCTACAAGAAATATGAAACTGGTACTTCATCCATCACCTTTGTGTGTATAGTTGGCAAACTATACAACTGAGAGGTATAATATCAAGTCAATAATTTTTCTTATAAATTGAGAGACATTTAATAGGTAGGGTGTGCTCTATTTGTAGCACTGTTTAATGTATTATCTATCTTGTTTTGTATATCACAAAAATAAATTGACACACATTTAGAAACAGGTAGACACAAGGCTGACACAAGTGTCCCCAAACACAGTAATGGGTTCCATAGATCAATGTTCAATGTTAATACAAGTTACCATCCTCTATCTGTCCAGCTGTCAAATGTCATTTATGTTCTAGGTCCTTCAGAAAATAATTAAACATATTATTAAGCCTCCATTTGGATGCACTTCCTGTTTTCTATTTTTAAAATAAGATTCAAGGACTCTTAGAGGCTTACATTGAAAAGGAAAAGTAAGGACTTAAAAACCGTTTAAAAAAACTGATGTAACAAAAAGCTTTTACTACGTCAAATTTCGAAGTGATTTTTAAAGAGATTTTGCGTTTTATATAGAATTTATTATTATTTTCTTATTTTAAAAACAAAAAATAGGAAGTGTATCCACATGGACATTGAATACTTCAATCATCTTAATGTACATGAGTCCAGCAATGTCTTAATGACTATTAATCGAAGAAATATTCCATCCCAAAATAAGTCCAGCAAGTAGTAGCCTGCAAGAATGAGAAAGTTTCTAGAGCATACCTAGTTGGGTTATGTGATGGCGCCCACAAAATGCAAATCACCACCAAGATTATGTATGCAAGCAAAGTCCAGAAGGCTGGGATGATCCAGGCTCTACGCCAAAGTTCACTCAGTGGGTCGGATGCATTAAAGTACAACTGAACATATCAGATAACCTTGATTATAAGAACTCAACCAGAACACTATTTCATAGAAAAGGAAAAAAAAAGGAAAACACACACACACAGAGAACAGAGAGAGTTGTATATTTAAGATTATAAAGTAGCTGTTCCCAAGAGTTGGAAGATACTGGATTTATAGGGAGGGCTTAATAATCCAAGTAAATCCTTCCAAAGAAAGAGGCACATAACTTGATGTTAAAATGTTAGTCAGCTTCATCCATTAGGATGGTGAAAAGTGAAAACTTCTAAAAGCAAGAAACTTTGGCATGCATGAGTGGTTAAATTACTGAGGTTGGAATTAAGAATTTAATGAGTTAAATTATCAGGTGTCATTAAACATTAAACTGTCAGCTAAGTAGAGCAAGAGAAGTACAAAAATAAAAACAATAACAAAATAGAGAAGCAAAAGACGACCTCATAGCCAATCCAAGCAACAGAGAGCAGCACTGATACTGCGAGTGCATTTGTAAACTTCCGGTAGAGCTCCATTTTGGCCATGCTTCTCCGCATCTATGCACATAGTGTACAGAAGGAGATGATCATCAAGCACAATGAACATAGGATATAATATACCAGGAAAGCAAATTAGTGGATCATCCATCTACCTAATTGGTACAGAGGAGAGACAATCTTTTTGATCCCACAAAAAGCTTCAAAGAAAAAAAAGATAATAGCTGTAGCTTGTAGCTACTCAGTAAAATTTAATACATGAGAACAGTTCAGTAAAACTCCCATTAAGAGGTCCAAACCTCTATAGAGGTCATCCATATTGATTTTTTACACTGTGGTAGCATGGACAGTTAGAGAGTAGAAGAGCAAGATTACCTGAAGCTTCTCCAGTGTTTTAGATAGTGAAGAAAATATCCAAAGAATAAAACAGGCATCCAGTAGTGCCACAGGTAGCACCAGAAAAACCTTTGCTTTTCCAGAGAAGTCATTGATATTCCCCAAATGTTCAACAAGTTCAAGTGCTTCCGTAGCCACAAAATACATGAAACCAAGGAGGAGTACCTTAGGGGTTATACCACCAAGGGTTGGCCGCACAACACCATAGCCCATTGAAACAACCAAAAGAAGAAGGCGAGAGACAGTCTTCTTAACAGCACTAAAGGTAACTGCCCACAGGGTAATTCCCATTGGTCTGTTTCCAGTTGAATTGAAATTTGCATATTCAAAATACCAGAAAGCCATTTCACACATTCCCAGACCAATTACTGCTGTGATGTGGTAATGCAAGTGTATTATATCTTTCCAGTATTGTACAAACTGGAGAAACCAGACAAGACCTAGAACAAGGTAAGCTAAAGACATGAAGCCAGAGAATGTCATCAGCGGTGCCATTTTACCAGGTAGATAACCATCTGGGTTTCTCCAAACTGTTCTTCCACTGAGTATCGTGCCTTTGAGTTGTGGATCACAAAACATAAAGTATAGATAGTACATTCCAGTACTGTTGATCTCAACAGTCTGAATCAGTGTAGCCTCTTCATTTTTTCCTTCAAAGGAGGTCTGAATCCGTTTGGGCCAGTCAGGGTTATTTGGATCTTGACGGATGATTACCTCTCCTACCTTGCAGGATCCTTGCTCAGCAAGTTTGGGGTTGCAGCATATCACATCAGTATTTTCATAAGAACCTCCAATCCTGCCCCTATCTTTGACTTCAACTATTATAGCTTCAATCAATCCAGTCTTCTGCTGCATCTCATTCTGCTTCTCAGTTGTTTCTTTCGTTCTTCGGAAGGTGATCGACTCAAACCTGAAATCACATTTAGCAAAAGAGAGAGAAAAACTTCTGAGTTGTTCCAGCTATGATACTCTAGTTATGAGTAGATATTGACATGGAAAATGGTTGTGACACATTCCTTTACTGGGATGTAAGCATCATGTGGCAAATTGGCAATGTATCTACCTTTTCTTTTCTTTTTCTTTTTTTCTTTTTTTCTTTTTTTGATGAGAAATAATAGTGCAGTATATTGAAGTAAGTAAAAATAAGTATAAAGAAGGATGGGAAATCCTCCAAAAAGTACACAAAAGAAAGCAAGAACCTTCAAGTTCAAGAATCTATATAACTATGAGGTTCCAAAAGCTATGTTCCAAGTGAGAATATACAAAAGCAATCTATCCTTGCTAGCCCACACCCTTGGAACTAGACACCAACATCTAATCAAGTTGGATCAAATTAAGAGGAACACCCTCAAAAGTTGTCATAATGCCCAAAAGGAAGCTATGAAATGAATTATGTCCCAAAGACTCTCTGAAGTTCTTGCCTTGTCCTAAAAAACCTTAGCATTCCACACAACCCACATCATAGCAAGCCAAGCAAACTACAACACCTTGCCTCTACTAGAATTTCTCAATCCTCTATATGAAATAATCTTCATGTCATATATACTCCTAGGAGGAACCCAATCCATATGAGTCAAGCTAAATAGTCCGTGCCAAATCCCCAAACTCAACGGGCAATGTAAAAAGATATGATCTACCGTTTCACCACTTTCCATACACAACAAATAAACCTTAGGACTGAGGGCTTTGTAGGATCTTCTCAATTGTAACGTGTCATTGGTATTTACCTTTTTGAGTGCCACTAACCAAGCAAAGAATTTGACCTTAAATGGGGCTTAGGATTTCCAAACAAAATCAATAGGGAATGATGAAGTTGGATCAATATGGTTGGATAGGACTAAAAAGAATGACTTTACTGTAAATAAACCTGAAGAAGATAGGGACCAAGCTCTCAACTCATGACCAAATGGAGATAAGTGCAAGATGTATCTACCTTCAAATTTGTAAAACCACCGTTCCGGTATATAAGAGTTGAGCAGACCATCAAAATACATGGATGCATCACTCAAAATAAAATAATTTCAATTCCCCAAGGAAGCCACTGCACAACTCTATGTCATATTCCTTTGATCTTAACCAACAGTGAAAAAAATGCATTCGAGAAGCTTGAAAAATGGAAGTTTAGCGTACAATGCCAATATGTAATAAGGTTCATAGAGTACAAGACAATACCAAGACATCTGAGAACAAATGGACATGCATACCCAATCAAAGTGAAAAACAGATACAAATTTAAAAGCCAAACACATATTTCACACCCACAACTGACCAGCACAACCAGTAAGCTACTTAGACGGCTACCTAAAGCTTTACATGGGTAAAGGCCTAAATCTTCAGAAAAGAAGGAGAAAAATAATAATAAATCTCTGAACTACGCGTAAGTATCAATTAGAAGTTCTACCATTCAAGTGGTTGACGGATTGGTTATCAAAGTCCTCCCGCTCTTGCCATTTCCACATAAATTGTATTCCCTTTATTTAACAAAAAAAAAAAAAAAAAAGCTTTTGAACTCACAAATATATCCGCTAGGAAATTTGATTCTGGATATCAAAATTTCACAGAAAATAGATAAAAATTATTTTCGTCAAAAAAAAAAAAGGATTCCGCAATTCTCTATTTCCAAACAACTGGCTGTGCCACTGAAAATTTCAAAAAGGAAAAAGAAAAACAATGGAAAAGTGTTGGTGAACCCCCAATTGGAGAGCTATACCATCTTAATATCCGCGACATTGATGAAAACCACAATCTTTAAACACAATTCTTGATCATCATTGAAAAAAGAAGAAAGAAGGGGAAAAAAACAAGAGAGAGATAGAGAGAGTACCTGATGAAAGACTTGCCATTGAGAGGCTTATCTTCGGAATTGGGGTGAGTGAGGTGGAGTTTGGAAGCGTAGAGACCCTCGCTGCCGCCATGGAAGAAGTAGGAATTGAGACGACGACTGAAACCTTCATTCCTGTACTCGTGGATCGAAGCTTGGACGACTGTGGCGGAGGACCACAGTAGCATAAACCCTAGGAACCGCACCAGATCCCACCCCCTGTAACGCATTTCTCTTCCCTTCTCTCTCTGTTTCTCAAACTTTACTCACATGGAAACGGAGACAAAACACCCCATACATATCATAATTTTAATAATTAAAATACAATCATCTTTATGATTTTATTATTATTAAAATTTATGTATTTGGTCCGAATTTTTAACAAAAGAACGTTTGACTAATTTTTATTTTATTAATTTTTTTATATATTTAATCGTTTACACTTAATATTAAATGAGCATTAAGAGAAATGTTTAAATACGGCATTGACTGAAAAATACTAAAACTACGGCCGTTGGACTTCACAAAAAGGTCAATCAGAAACCCATCTATTTAATACGGCCGTGTCTTTTACTTAAATACGTCTCTTGATTACTAGGGGTGAATAGGCTTTCAACCGCACACTGTTTTAACAATTTTGAAGGAGAAATCGTTGATGTTAAATTGACCATACTCGGAATGCTCAAATTGAGAATAACAAAGAGAAATCAATTTCATTCCACCCCCATTGCCTAGAATAGACTTCAATGCCTTTACAGGGGCCTCCTACTGAACCAGGCCAAAAAACAATTCAATTATGGGCAAAAACCAAAAAAACATTATTTGGTGGGAAAAAAAAATTAATATTATAAATCGAATGTTGTGTCTGGATAAAGAGGTGTACATACAACTCACGGTGACACGTATCCTCTATGAATTCTAGTATGGAAAACAAGAGCGTCACCACAACAAAAAATTGTACAGAATTCGCTTTGCTATTTCTTCATTTTCACTGCTCTTGCTTTTAGGACATTTACATCCCGGATGAGGATGTCCGGTTTATCCTCTGTGCTCCCAACTTCGGAGCAGCGGGTTTGGCTCCTCTGCCTCTGCCAGCTGATAAAGGTTTGGCCCTGGTTGTGGGTGGGGGGGCAGCAATGGCAGCCCAGGGATCATCGTCATCAACTGCTCCAGCAGTTTTCACGTTGAGTGGTTTTGATGCTGTTTTTGGAGCAGGGGCAGCTATGGATCCCCACAAGTCGTCATCTTCGTCTTTACTCACCTTTGGTGGAATTTTTGGTCGACTTGGGACTGCACACAGAAAATCTCCCATTAGATAGACTACAGGGAAGCTCAAAACTGTAAAACACGTAGCGTGCATTTAGTTACGGTGTTTCAGCTTTGTGAACGCTGCCACCAACTATAAGCGAAACTGATGATATTACCTTGTGGTTTTGGTTGTGATACAGGCCGCTTTTGAGCTGCTTGGATATTGGCAAGAGCTGAAGGTGGCTTTGGCTCTTCAAGTGGCTCAATATCATCCCAACCATCTTTGTCACTCTCATGCTTCTTCATGAATTCCATTTTCAAGCTCTCCCCAGCCATCAGTGGATGTAGGGGATGCCGGAACAGCTTGATCAGAAAAATCGGTGGGGGAACTTACGTTGATCGATGCTGGAGTTGCAGTATCCATCACTGTGATTGTCAGTAGAAACCAAAATCAGGAGATTGGTTGGTTCAATGAATGTAGACACTAGTAAATATAGAGATAGAAGCAAGATGGATACCTGAGCTGTCATTTGAGCTTGCCGAAGCAAGAGGTGCACTAGAATTAGCAGGAGCCAGTGGAGCTTGTTCGGAAGGTTTGCTCTTGAGAGTTAAGGAACTCATGGCCCATCTACATTTAATTGCAATATTCAATGTCAGTGCCAAATTTCCAACAAGGCAAGTTGATGAGTCCATACTAAAAAATGTAATTCAAGAATTAAGATAAACATTAAATCAAATAAGAGCGAGAAATGGAGAAATGGAGAAACAGAGAAAGATAATTGATGAATTATTGATTAAGGGAAGCTTGATAATTCAGTACCCAGCCATGTGAAGAGAACCCATCCATTTCAAATTAACAAAACCCATGTTGGATATAAAAAATATAGACAAAGTCAATAGTTATAACATGACCACTCATACCAAAAGCCAGAATTTTATATTGAATAAAGAAAAACTGAAGCTATAGAATTATTTGATGCATAAAAAATAATGCTATGTTATTTTGAGTTTGTTTGCTCAAAAGACAAAATTGAAAACTTCTATATGCTGTGTTAGGCCAAAAAATTAATTGAATTTATAGTTCTGCAATCCGATGAAGATCAAAATTAACTCACCCAAGTAAGCTAGCATTTCCTGGTATTGATGAGATTCCCATGCTTGACCCAGTGGTATCTCCAGCATTTGTCTATAAAAGCCCACACAGAAAACATAGATGTGTTATTAAGTGGAACAATAATCAATCATCACCATCTCAGACAATTCCTTGAATTTCAACTTTGCATGGAGAAATTAATTTTATTCTGTAGAGAAAATAAAACTATGAAACTACACAAGTTACATGTAGTTTTTTCACATATGACTGACAGCATGGTGGATAAGCAAGGGCGTGAAGAAAGGATCAGCATTTATGATTAACATATGAATGCCACTGATTAAAAAATAAAAAGAAAGAAATAATTTGAAAACACGTCAAACTGATCTTCTGGACGATAACTACTGCTAAATTTCCAAGAACTAGTTTGTATGCAAATGTCATATAATCAACATTGAGGAAACATCTATAAAAATACCAGAAATTTAGGATGGTTTCAAATGTCAAATATCGACGTTAGAGAATTTGTTTTAGCTTGCACATGAGGAGTTAGTCCTAGAAGATACAAGTGTGCAGCCAAATATGAATACATGCGTCTATATGCATTGTAGCACAAATTAATTCTCATTTAGCTGACATTGAAATTTGAAGGCAGTTTCTCCAAAGAAGGGAGTTCAACCACTCACAAAAAACCACTCACCAGGAGATTTGTGGCATGGGGGGCAGGGGTAGATTAGGTAGGCTTGAGTGTGATGGGTGGCAGGGTGTTGGGGAAATCTTGTAATCCAATGGATCGTGAAAAGAAGTGTGGTAGAGCACCAATTTACTAACGGTTAAGCATTTCAAAAAAGATGGCATGCAAGCAGAAAATACAGAGTGGATTGATTCGGCAAAGGCATATAATTTAACACAAGGTAGCATTCAAGGGTGCCTGATATGCAGTCAGCAATTATCTCTCTCTAATATCTCCAGACAGATATCAAAAGTTGATGATGTGTGGGAAAAAAAGCAACAAGAGTTTAGTAACACACCTTCTCATGGTATTGCTTAACTATCTGCAAAAATTGGTCAACAGCTTGAAATGCCTTTGATCGAACATCACTGCTCCATTAGAAAGAGAACAAATTATATTTTCATGTTGATCAAAGAACATACCTAAAGCGAGAGTTATGTGATAATTACTCTTTTCTTAATAAGAACCAAAAAAGACCAGAGAGTAACAACAAAGAAAACAAAGACACCTAAGTAGCACAAACATTTCTGTGGTGTAGCCATGCTTGTGTCAGACGCGGACTACACTCTGATATTCCCTGGGCACACCTTGATAATGTCCCAGTGTCCATGTTTGCCTCCCTTTATCAAAGGCAAATTAAGGGGAAATGGTTTGAAGAGAAATCAATGACTAAGCACGGCAAGGATTATATAGAGGACATTGTAAAGATTCACAGCATCAAGATTGCTATAGAAGAAGAGGAGCATCCTTGTTCATGTATATCAAGAGAGAAACATCCAAACAACAGTGAAAGGGATCAATGAAAGAAAAGATAACCTGTCAGGATCAATGGTAAGTACAACAACATTTGGCAGAATCCGAGTTGCAATCTCTGTGATGTCATAATAAGAACTGGTCGCACATAAAGCCATAACTCCTGCCACAAAACAATTTTAAATTTGTCAAAACTCATCCACATTAACACCTAATGACCTAAACAGTTCAAAACTGACGAATTAAATTGCAACCTAAATAATTTTTTTTCTTGTTCTTTTTCCTTCTGCAGGACAGGTGGGGGTGCTGGGTTTGCGCAATACAGCATGACAAAACAAAGGCATGAAAGTGCAAAAGAATTTTCAACAAAAAGTGGAAAGAACACCAGCAGGTATTTGTAGAAGTAAACAAAGTTGAAAAACAGATCAAGTTCATAATTACCTGCTCCTCGGGCAGGAGAGAAAGTATCACGCAATGCACGAACTGTAAATGCATTAATCAAAACTCTTTTCCTAGTCTGCATCGTAGATCCAACCCCGTCAGTTGACATTTCCATTGAGGACACATCATATCATTATGAACTTATCCAGTTATCATTAGATGACAAACACTACCTACTATCACTAAATAAACAACCAGATTAACAAAGAAAATGGCCCTAACAATTTTTTTTTTTTGGATAGGTAAGGTATTTTATCTAAGCCTCTCAAACAAGATCATAAAGTGATTCAGAATGATCATGCAACAACGACAAATATTACAATAGCAAAATTAGTAACTTGACAGCTAGCAAAAACTAACCCCTTCATTAAGGTAGCTGGCAATGTTTCCAAGTAATATGGTTGTATTTGTTCTAATAGCAGGTTCTTCATCAACCTGCAAACCAAAAGAGAAAGAAAATTAACAAGAAAAAAGATAGGAAAAAAAATTCATAACTACATTGTTATAAGAAAAATACATCATTAAAAGGAAAAGTAAGTGCAAGAGTTTTTTTATTTTTTTCTTTCCATAAAGACACTTTCCTTGCATTTTATCAGAAAGAAGTAAACAAATGAACAAAAGAAAGAAGGATGAGATATCCTTCAAAAAAAAAAAAATGTACAAGAGGATAAAAAGATGAAAAACAAAAGTTCCCACACTAGGACTGCCTTTGGCTACCCACCCCAAGGGGCATAGGGTGTCAAAACTCAAGAGAACAAGAGTTTTGAGAACAATATCAACAGGAGGCTGTAGCTTTGGGTGAAGCAACAAATGAATAGTGCAAGATTTGAAGCAAAATTTTAACAGGCCCCATCAACAAATGACTGAAGCAATACCTGAAGCTTTGAGAGATACTTCAACAATGATCCTGAAATAGTGCGTTGAGACAGCTGCAATATCAAGCAAGGAAAACCGACATTTATAAAGAGCTGAGAAACCATAAATAATTATTTTCACCAGTATAATAAGACCAACAGAAAAATCTCTTGACCAGAAACAATGAAGTTCAGGAATGATGACAATATCTGTGGTCTCTAGATGAAAAAAGAAAAAAGAAAAAAAGAAGATAGTTTGAATTGCAATAAGTTAACAGGAAACATGTTTCTTCAGCCAAAGGTTTGTAATGCAATGAGATATTAATAACAACCATACTTTAACTCAGCAAAGATTAAAATACTGAAAATCACAGAAATATCAATGATTATGTTTTACGGAAATTGGAAAAAAAAAAATATCAATGGATTTCTATGAAAAAACTCCATGAAATGATAAAAGAAACAATGATATACATATTGAAGTTGTTTTTATTGAAGAAACAATATATATGATAAAATTTGTGACATTCAACAATAATTTGCAAAAACTGAAAACATATTTAATACTTAATTTAGATGTATTTAAGGACATAAAGGAAATGATGACATACATATAATTATTTTTTTATTTAAAAATATTTATAATTTTATTTACAAGAATTTATTTTTCTTGTATTTAATTACTACATAAAAGATACAAAAAAGACTTATTAAGTTATGATGGGTTTTCTATTTTTTAACAATAATTTAAATTATATTTAAAGATATAATAATTAAAATTAATTTATTGGTTAAAGTTTTATTTTATAAGAAAGTTTAGGAAACAGAATATAGTATATATATTTTATGTATACTTTTTCATCAAGGGCAAACTTGCCAATTTAGTTAAGTGCCTAGAACCCCAAGTGGAGGAACTGAATCCTTAAAAAATTTTGGAGCATGGAGCGTCGGCCACCAAAAATCTCTGAAATTTCACCAACAAATTTGAGAAATTCTGATAAAATCAGAAGATGAAAATTAGGGGAAAATCTGAAAAATTCACTGTGCCAATTTTTCTCTTCATTTTTTTCTATCAACCCCCCACCCAATATTTGAAATTTCTCTACAATTTCGGCAAAATTTCAGGAAACTCTAATAGTGGGAACTTTTTTTTTTGATAAGTAAAAGAAGTATATTAAACGAAAAGAGGAAACACCAAAAACCGGTGCCCTCTAGGTATACAGGGAGTATACACACTACCTTCCCTAACTAGGAGCCTATCCAGTCTACAAAACTTACAAGAGAAGAATGACTCTCTGCTAGGGAACCCCTGACCCAAAACCAAAGATTACATACAAAAGAATATTTCAACCTTTGAAGCGAAAGGTCCTCATCCCCAAACGCTAACCTATTTCTCTCCTTCCAAACTGACCAAAACCCTAGCTACTCAAGCTTAGGTACACAAATCCGTTCTAGCCATCCATTTTCATCTGAGGTGATAGTCCAGTGATTAAAGTTTCCTGAAATTTACCTGACATTTCTATGAAATTTCTGTGTTCTGGGGTACCGATAGGATATTATAGCAGGAATTTCCACCAAAATTTCAACACAATTTATTGTGAATTTTTGGTCATTTTTCTGATTGATCGCTGATTTTCAGCCACGTCAGCACACTAAAAAATGTAGAGTGGAGGAAAGGTGCCTCAAACTCGAGCTCAATAATGAGGAAAGCTGAATCATTTGCTACTTGGGCTACTTGAATTTATTGTTTATACTTGCATATGCTATATTTAAGTAACACTACGATATATCTATGCACAACACTAAATATTAAAAAAAATAATAATAATTTGATTTAACTTATTGTTATAAATATAAAACCATCATGATAATTTTTTTAATAGGTCTTTTATATCCTTTGCATAGTAATTAAATATAAGGAAAACATAAAGCTATAAATAAAATTCCAAATATTTTTAAATAAAAAAATTACACATATATTATCATTTATTTTATATTCTTGAATACATCCAAATTCGATGGATCATTATTTTAGTATTAAATATGTTCTCAAGTTCTGTAAATTATTGTCAAATGTCATAAATGTTATAATACATATACTGTTTTCTTTAATAGAAGAATTTCAATATTTGTATTATTGTTTACTTTATCATTTCTTAGAGTTTTTCCCAACATTTCTATGACTTTTGATCAATTTCCATCCCATCGATATTTTTTATCCAAATTTCTGTCCGATATTTCAGTAAAATCCAACCACCAATATCCCAATAATTTTCAAATTTTACTCCTCGGGGTGATACAACTAAGCATTTACACTTAGTTCAATCTAGATTGATATCCTCTCATCCTCATATTGGCCTTAATTTCTAGTAATTTCGTTTTATAGGGAGGTAAGAAAGTTTGGTAAAAAAAATAAATAATAAAATAATAAAATCGAACCCCACAATTTAGTAACAACCCATAATATCAATAAAATTAAGGACCAATTCCCTCAACTGCTGCCCTACCACCCACCTACATTCCGATCAAAAGGCAATCTCTTTCTTGTTTTCGCCTGGTAATTCTGTCCCCCTCAAATGTTCCTTACTAGTGCTCTATCTAAATTTAGAGAGCCAAGCAGGGTGTTGTCTCCATGCCTTTCTTTTGCCATTCCAGACAAATATCCCATGCCAACACCTCAACTGTCTTTGTACCTACACTACTCAGGGAGAACAAAAAATAATAGAACTCTGTTCTGGGCCTGCTGGCAATGCATGATGAGGTGAACCTGTCCCTTTTTGACATACAACAGTAAGTTTGGACGACCCTCTCACTCCCCAATACTTGATCTGGCTACTGCCCAAACAGAGAATGCCACCTCTAAAGGAGCCAACTCCCAAGCTTCCATTTTTCTATGGAAACTATACTTCTTTTCTTTATCTGTCAACCCCTTAAAGAATGGTTCATTCATGAATTTTACATCCTTAATCTGCCCACCTACAACATCCACCCTCCACTTCCCCACCTCCACCCTATAAATATGGACCAAAAGGTACTCATCCCTCACTAGTCCCTAATCATGAAAAACCATGATGAGCCTTTCATTTTAGCAAGAGACAAGTAATATGGTCCAAAGGGAATCAACATCCTCCAGTTCCCAGATGTGAAAAGCCCCAAAAAAAAATCAGTTCCAATAACCTCCTGCTTCTGCCACTGCAGGTATTTCAACACCATTGACACTTTATTTTCCAGTCCAAACATATCAGCAAAACTCACCTTCAAGGGTGTCTCTGCCCACCACATATCATGGTGAGCCTTTCATTTTAATGAGAGCCTTGTAATAGAGTCCAAAGGGAATCAACATCCTCCAGTTCCCAGATGTGAAAATCCCCAAAAAAATCTCAGTTCCAATATCCTCCTGCCTCTACCACCACAGATACTCCACCACCATAGACTCTTACTTTCCAGTCCTAAAAAATCTGCAAAACTCACCTTCAAGGGTGTCTCCCCCCACACATATCATACTCAAACTTCAAACTCAGTCCATTCTCCACTTTTCAGCGCACATGCACTGAACTCTTTCAAACCTTTTGTAATTCGTTTCCACAACCCTACCCAAATGAGGACGGGACCTCCCAGGCTCCATCTCCAACTCTAATGAATCAGGTGCCTCACTATTACATTGACGCCCTTCATTTCCTGAGCCCATGAAGCCGCAAAAAAGAATGTGACCATCTTGCACCATATTGAAAGGATGCTCCTCACCCCACTTGCAGACGACCCCCCTTTTCCACCCCATACTTTCCCATCACCAGTCTCATTGACAACTTATTCCCTTCCCCAGTGCACCTCCAAAGCCCTTCCCTAACAGTACTTTATTCACCACATCCAACTTCTTTAAGAATCATACTACTTTCCAATTAATTAGGTTCAGCCTCCCTTTTTCCATCCCACTCCACTGAAATCCAATCATCTTTTCTAATCTCTTCATCAGCAAAAGCAGAACTAATAAGGTAATGATGGAAGTACCCAACAAAGTTGAGAGTGCTATTTTAATAAGATACAACCACCCTCAGACCAGATCATAAATCAAATTTTACTCCTCATATAGACAACATAATGAACAAAGAAACCACCAACTAAGAAAATACTGATAACGTCCTAGTTTAATTCAAGTTAAATTTTCTCAGTTAAATATTATTGTAGCTCACAAGCTCTCTGTTGAAGAAGTAGTTTACTTCATGTATCAGTTTGAATCACATTTTTGGAAAAGGAAAAAGACATGATAGCACCAATGAATCAAACCCAAAAAACAACCAAATCCAAAATAAAACAATTATTGCAGCTGTCCTTAGAAAAAATGTTAGAAAATAATCTCCTCAAAAATATCTAAGCTCTTAAAAGGCTATAGAAAAAAGCTTAACTCAAGATCAAACAACATCTCTAATAAAGTCTCTTAAAATGGCCACTAGAATCAAATACAGGATTCCTTTCTAAAAGATTGATGAATTAATTACAAGAAGGTCAATCTTAGTAGCATAGATCACTTCAAACCCACCCATGCAAATGTTATCATTAAGGAAACAACTTTACTCAATTGCGAAGCAAGGAGTAATAACATTAACCTATCTCTGATAGACAACATTACTGATGAAATCTAACCAGGAAACCTTCACATTGTACAAATGTCATTTCAAGAATGTCCTAGACATCAGTACTAGTTTTCAATATCATAATTTAATAGTACATTTTTTGCATCAAAGAATTTTCATCACACTAACAGAAAGTTTCATCATTAAATACCAAACACCATGAAGCTATGATATTGCCACCAAAGAAAAATGAAATTGAGATACAAATACCTTAGGAGCAAGAATAAGCATGGATTTAAGTGTCAATTCCCGAAGAAAAGCAGACGTGTCTGAGAACCCAGTAGCAACATGAGTATAAACCTAGTGCCAAGCATCACCAAGCATTTTAGAATTTCCAAATTGATGGTGAAAAGATACAAGCATTATCTTATGTCCAAAACATGGACAGCTAAAATTTGACTAAATCATTCAGAAACCACTACCATACTTGTTCATCAACAATTTGTGCAGATAATGACTCCCCATACTGATCAATATGCTGCAGGAGACCAACTCGAATGGCTCGGTCATTTGAGGCAAAAAGTTTCACAATTGTCGGAAGTACCTGTATATAAAAATGAGGAGTTTGCCAACATCAAATTTTAGAAAAACAGAAATGAGATAAGCATCTAAACACATAAAGAAAGATAAAATTATTGTTAATTAAAAATGCCAACATAATAAGTTTACATGAGGTACTCAAAAGAGTATAACCTTGGCACTGAAATCTTCAGCTGAAAGCCAAGAAGCCATTTTCAATAGTGCAGTCAAGGCAGGAGCAGCAGCTGAACCAAATTCTAAAGCGGAGGCCAACATAGGAAGTAACTGTGAATAGAAAATGACAAAATCAGAACTTGGCATGGAAAAACATTGCTGTTAGAACTAAGTGTGACATTTCACATCAGAAATCAATAGTCACACCTTTTTCAGCACTATTTGGCGAGGAAGCTGCTCTGCTAGATTTGGAAGCTTACGGAAGAAGGTATCCTTTTCAACACTGTCCTTCAAATTAAGAATGTCCATGAAATGTATAGTATCCACCAACTTATTTTGGAAATATTCTGCCAATGCATATCTTCTGAAATTAGTAGGCACCAAAAAAAAAGGAAAAGGAAGAAAGAAGGGAATACTAAGAAGAAAGAGACTGAGGCAAAGAAATAAAAAAATAGAAGTGCCCAAACATAAAATGCAAGAGAAGAGGAGCAAATGGATTCATAAATTGCATTTCAGCATGGAACTTTTAAAAATCCCGCCAAAACAAGTTGTATTTAAAAATACAAGCACAACCATTAAGCTCTGAAGGAACCCAAGTAAAAGTTGAATTGTAAAATAAAATTCCATCACAATGAAAATTGAGTCCTTCATGTGTTACCAAGCTTAGATGTCCCTTGTAACTGGTAGACGGAATGATGAGCATAAGGTTGATAGGTCACCAAAGTTACATTTAAAATGGATATCTCATCTTATTACATGTATTAAGGAAGGAGAAACCCATAAAAATAGTTACACAAACAAGAATGTTTAGCAAGATAAGGTCAATGAACTTCCCAATGCAGCTACATTCATATTTAAACACTAAACATGTCAGAATTTTTAATCATTATCTAAAAAGAAAGTTCCAGTTTCTCCCTAAAAGTAATCGACCAAGATGAAACTGAAGTGAAAGAATCTCTAAAGCCGCATGATATTATTTTAGGACAAAAATTAACAGAATAGAAGATAAAAAGGATGATCCAAATATAGAACAAGTGAATGACACAGGTATTTGGGTGGATTTGAAATACCAAGAATTGCTGAAAATGTGTTTTTGAGACCTAAACCAAACATGGCCTTACATCATCATGCTCTTTAATACTTGGTTTGACATGAGAACATAGCCCTTAATGATGGACTCAAACAGATCACCCATCCAAGCCTAATCATCATCCTCTTTATACTTCCTTTTGACATGAGAACATAATCCTTAATAATGGACTCAAACACATCACCTATTCAAGCCAAAGAAAGCTCTTAAACGGTGGACAGTCGCATCAACCATTCGAATGTATGAGCCAAATGGAGCAACTCAGGCAACAAAAGATACAATTCAATACAGCACCCAAACCTCATAATTTTCTGGATATAGTTAATTAGTGTCTTTGGCCTTTTGACAACTGCCTTGTCCTGTTTTAGCAGAAAGTAAAAGAAAACGATGGCCTAATCTTTAAATTGAATCTTTTAAAGTAACAAAGTCATACAGCAAGAAACAACCAACTAGAAGCCTAGGCTTGATTGTCATGCTTCTAGGCAAAAAGCCTCCATGGACAGAGCCATAATAGTACCAACTACTCAATAACCTGAAGAATATCCCAGATATCCAACTGCCAAACTTAAAACAAACTTAATGCAGTCAGCCTATCCTTGAGGGTTCACATGTTTTTTAGTCAGATTTAAGCCTACATGAGAAGATCCTTCCTATTTGGAACCCAAAGAAAAGGAGGACATCTGAAGTTTTTTTCTGCAGCTCTATCATGTACTCCTAAAACTAATCTACTTTCACCTGAAATCCAGTAGAAGTATAACAACCAAAATTGCATGTAATAAATAACAGAGAAATCCAGCAACTCACTCAGGAAAACAATGGGTACTATAGTAGACCTTTAAACAGAAAATTTCTCATTTTACATGGGACTGCAAATTGAATTCCTAAGAACAAAATTCATGGCAACTGTTAACTACAATACTAGTAGTATGAATCATAAGAACTCACCACTATTTTCTATAAGCTTCGATGTGTTCAACCTGCGAGAAGGCATGGAACTCAAGAGTCGCTGATAATCTGGAAGTAGAGACTGTGAGACAAGAAAATAGACAGATGCAAATGAAAATGAATTTTTCAAAAGCTTGAGAAGTAAACCATGACACACATGCACATACATAAAAGGCAACTCCATGAGAGGTAAAGTAAAGCAAAGTGATAGAACCGTAGAAAGGGCCAATTGCAATCAATGATCCATCCCAAACAATTAAAAACTGACCTTTGGAATGGAAGCAGTGTTACGTAGCTCTTCAGTTTTCCCCAATTTCATGCCAGAGAAAAGCTCATAAATGAGACAACCTAACAATGGAAATAAACAACAGATTCCAATCAAATCTCCAAATAAAAACCAGCATTTAGGACACCACATTTATGTATCTAGCAGAAAATAGATGTCTCTATTCAAGAAAAAAGAGCAAAAAGATATAGAATTTCTACAATATCAATCAATATAAGTTTCAAATTACTAATGATTGTTGCTCTTTATCAGATGTCACCATTACAGATTATTGGTCAACTCAACACGTAAAAAGTAATGCAATAAACTGTATACAAGGATGAAAGCAGGTCAGATAATCAATAAGCAAAACATGAGAATATGGACTTTTACTCATTGTCTAGTAATATTGATCCTTCTTTCTTTCTTTCTTTTTTTAGCAGGCAAAAGAGCAATATATTAATAAGCGCCAAAAAAATAGTAATATTTATCTTTCTAAAACCAGGAAAGGTGGAAGTTGTAGGATTAGCATTATACACATCAACTTCTAAAGCAGGGATCTTCTATGGACATAGTAGGTGGAACAAATATCGGTTTTATCAGAAAAATACAAGGTAGCCAATTAAATTAGACACATGTCACAACCATCTCATAAAAACTACATGAGCAAAAAAAACCAAATCAAAGGAAGTAACATGAATGCATATACATCCAATATTTTGGGCCCTTACAAAGTTACCATTGGGGAAGCACAATAGTAAGAGATCGTTTATAAAACCACTTTATGTAACAAACTATGAACACATCTACTATACCTACAAAAGGAAACAGTGGAAGACTTACCCAAGCCCCAAGAATCAATGGCCCATGGTGGAGATTTCCTGATTGCTGCCCAGTCAGACTTTAGCAACTCCATTGGTTTGTATTGTGAACCAACAAGCCATTCATATTGCTAGAAGAAAAAATAAATATGTCAAACACCAAACCCAATTCTGGCTTAAAACTTTGCAAAGATTGTCATCATGAAAAGAGTTCCACTATTAAACATGAAAAGCACAATGTGAAACTTATCACAAGTCAAACCCAAGACTATATACCAGTACTACAAAGCAAACTACAATGGAGTTTTAGAAAAAACAAACAAAGAAGAAGAAGAAGAAGAAGAAGAAGAAGAAGAAGAAGAAGAAGTAGAAGGGAGAGAATCTTGAAGTATACTAAAAAAAGTGATTATTAAAATATTTATCACCTCTGAAGAAAAAAAAAAGTTGCACAGGGGCAGGCTCTCAGCAGAGTTCTATCACTCAATTAATATCCACTTAACATAGACCGACCTGGTTTTATGATCCTAAACCCGATATGAGGGGGAAAAAGGTTTCTCAAACAAATTCTCAAGCATTCAACCACATCTTTGACATTTTTCTTGACATCAATACATATCAGCCAAGATACAACAATATCATATTTCCCTTTAAAATTACATTCATTAAAACTTTGCCATCCTTGTGAAACTTTTCAGAAAATTTTTAATTAAAAAAGTTAAACAAGTTTGGAATTCATAAAAGCAAGACAAAAAGAAACTGCATTCAGGGATCATATTGAAATAAATTGATTACCAGCAAGGGCCCAGTAGCAGCTTCGCTATGGCCATCAAACTCAGATAGAACGTCAAAAGCATGCAGCTTCCAGTCCAGAGTTTGAGTGACAACAACACTGGCCAAGCAAACATTACCATGAACCTGTAGAAGCCAATGCTCGTCAGAAAGTAACATCCAACATGATATCAGAGGCACCAATAGATTTCTAACTCGTTTTGTGGTGTGTGACACCAGAGGAGCACACATGCAAGAATGAAATTCAAGCTTGATGAAAATGGCTAATATCTTCTATTTTTTATGATTATAATCAAACAAAAAGTCATTTTAACTTTTATGTAGCAATCCTTACATCTACCACTGGTGGGGGGGAGAGACAGAGAGAAGAACACAAATCATCTTTACTACAACTTTCCATGAATATAAGATAGAAAAAATGAATGAAATACAAGAAAGTGTATTAAAGCAACAGAACAGGAACATCAACAAACCAGCATAAGCAGTGCAAACTGTCTTTGATTCATAGAAATTGTGCATCAAGAAAAGTTAGGAAAAGCTTATTACTTGGCATCCATATAAAGGCATTATTGCTACAATGCAAAATGCTTAAACAGGAACTACATATACAATGTGATTGTACAGTGTAATTAGAAAGATAGACACCTGGTTTCTTCCAACCAAAAGACAAAATCTAAGTATGCGTCACATGATCATTTAATGGTTTCCAACTGGAGATTAGCACTGATTGTGAGGGACATCAACAAAATTTAATTGTTGATTCTCTCTTGATCACCACCTTGTGTTGGATTCTGAACAAAAATCCCCTGATTTCACCATTGACCAGGATACCAAGCAAAACTTCGCACTCCATGGTCTATTTCATATAAATCAAGATATGTCAGGAGACAGACTACCATTGACAACTGGACTTCTGATCAAAACAAAATTGACAACTGGAAAAAAAAAAAAAAACCTTCAATGGTTTATTTCCTGTAACTGAAGGATTGGGAAAAGAGCATAGTAGTGCTAGAAACTAATACATACCTCAAACCCAAATCTCTATATAAAAATAAAAAACCTATAATCCTTGAGATCTATATCACTATTAACAATAGAAGACAAATCTAAGGCCATAAAAATCTGGTGTTACTTAAAGCAATTTAAAACATAAACATTTGCAACTTATTTTAACATTTGGTTTAAATGAAACTAAAATTGTGAAACTACTTACTAGCTTACAGTCATTATTCAAAAAGCTCACAGCTTTAGCTATCTGGTGCAGTCCCCATGCATAATACTCGTCCCTGCCAATAGATCTAAGAAGTTAGGATAACCAAATTTCACCACTGTAATTTATAAAAGATAGATATCTTACAAAAAAAAGGAACAAACATAATTTTATATCTATTATCATTACACAATTCAATAGACATCACATATCTACTGCCAACCAGTAATCCACCAAGAAATAATGGTTGGGAATAATTTTTAAAATCACCACAAAAAAAAAGGGCAAATTATAGCAAATAAAAGCAAAGAACAAAGTTGTTCTTCGGGAATTGAAGAATCACATATGAAAATAAGTCCTAAAAACACTATTATGTAGCAGAACAAGTAAAATAGAGAATTGCATAAATTTCCATGCAGAGATTGACAGGACATAATCAAAGAACAGGCCTTATATAAAAATAATGCAATCATGAGCACTGCAGCAGTGAAATATGCAAAAGAACAAACAAATGCACCAGACATTAATATATGTACCTTTGTGTACCTTCTAAACCTAATTCCTTGATCTTTTCAGACAGTGGCATTACAGGCTCAGTGACAATATAAATAGTAACTTTTGTACTAGAACCATCAAAAGTCTCAGCCTCAGTACTGTGCAGAAATGATAAAATATTTGGATGCCTGACCTGAAAAGGAGCAAAAACAGGAAGTTAAGGAATCAAATTGATTTATCACGGGTAGAAAGGCAAAGAGAAGACCCTCCTGAAAACTCTAAACAACTTCATGAATGGCAGGACTAACAGATGTTCAGGAGAAATTATGTATATATAAGAAAAAAAAAGATAAAATATACAATTTCACAAAATCGACAATAAGTAGAAGTAAATGGCTGCATCTAAGTCTCAAAACACAGGCATGGATTCTCAAGCACTACAAATGAAGATGTGGAACATGATAAAAGCAGTGTTTTATGCTGGTGGATTCAAACCAAAGCATGGCTATAAAGCTTTGACCACAAAAAAGTAAAGACGTCTCAAGTTAATATGAGGAACCCAAAACTATATAGATTCAAGAAAGCCCAGAGAATCCCAACCCTATGGTCTCTGAAAAGGCCACTAATACCCACCTGATCCAGGTTACACAGGAGCAACTACCAAATTGAGCCTAAGGATTCTGTAGATAATACATACTTGCATATATGTGATCCATGGATCTCTTATTGTCCTCAAACACACAGCATTCATCTCCCTCAGATAATCCACTATATAGATAAACAAAGAAACACAACAACCCATCCCCACCCCCCAAATGAGATATCAACATATTTAAAATGCCTCTATGTGCAATGTACACGATTCCAGCAAAGAAAAAGAACCCCCAACTCCAATGCAAAGAGATCATAGAACCAGAAATGGCCCCTTTGCATTAAGGCGGATGCTGATCAGTTATTGTATATGGGATGGATCTTGTCTTGCTGTGAGGCTGTTTGACCTTCAAAATCAATCTTGAGAAGAGTGAGATAATCCCGGTAGAGCAGGTAATCAACTTGGACATGCTAGTGGCTATTCTAGTTGTAAGGTAGGGAAGCTTATTTAGGGTTACCATTAGGAGTGTCATTTAAATCTGAACAATTTGGGATTCAAGATTAACTTGTTGGAAGAGGCCATATCTTTCTAGGTGAGGGTGGCTTACTTTGATAAAAAAACAAGCTTTCTTATCTTCCTATTTGTTTTATGAGCTTTTTTTCCAATTTTTTAGTCCCTAGCATACTAAGGATGAGGCTAGAAAATATTCAACAAGATTTCTTATGGGGGACCAGCATGTTAGAGAAGTGGAGTCATCATGTGAGGTAGTCTGTTTTTTGTTTCAGATAAAAGAAAGGGAGGTTAGGTATCCAAAGGACATTTGAGCTTGACAAGGCTTTATTTGGGAAATAGCTTTGCAGGTATGCCAAGGAGCAAGACAATTTGCGAAGGAATGTTATTCTAAATAAATTTATGGATTGACCCTCAAAGAAAGCAATCTATATTTTTTTTTTTGGATAAATGAGCACAAAATATATTAAAGGGCAAGAAGCCACAAAGCATACAGGGAGTATACAACGCAGCCTAACCCAAAAACAAAAGAACAAGCAGCCTCACCAGCCCTTAAGTAGCCGCTAGCCACTCCAAAAAGACTAAAAGCGAAGAGGACTCCTCTCCCATGTACACTCTAGCCCAACTCCACAAATTACAAACAAAAGAATTTTTGAGTTTCTGTATATCTAAAGAACCCCCCCTAAAAGCTAATCTATTTATTTCCTTTCATACCGTCCAAAAAATACACAACGGGATGGAATACCAGATTTTTTTCCTCTTCCTCCCCACAAAAGGGCCCCTCCAACTAAATAACACCTCTTTGACTGTCTCTGGGAACACCCAATGAACCCCAAACAAGGCAAGGACAATTTCCCAGAGGACCCTGACCACTATACAGTGTAAAAGAATGTGATTTACATTTTCCTCTTCACAGCCACACAAAAAACAGTAATTAGGAAGTTGCCACCCTCGTTTTTGAAGCCTATCCAAGGTGAGGATCTTCCCCCACGTAGCCTCCCAAGCAAAAAAAGCAGCTTTAATTGGGACCTTGTCCACCCAAATGCACTTAACCGGGAAGGCGAGGGCATTAGGAGCAACCAGCAAATTGTAAGCATTCCTAACTCCAAAAGTGCCTTGACCCCCACCTTTCCATAACCCTGAGTCCTCTTCTTGGGAGATCTTGAAGTCCCTCAACATATTAAACATAGCTCCTATTAGATTCAGCTCCCAATCATTAGAATCTCTAGCAAATCTGAGATTCCAACCCCCTTGACCGAGGCTAGAGTCCCACACCTCATTAACCGTTGCATTCCTATGGACCGCCAAGGCAAATAACTGAGGGAAAAGTCAGGGACAGCGCCGCGTTACCACACTAGTGATCAGTCCAGAACTTGACCTTAGTGGTAGAGCCAATTATCGCACAAAAGGGGAGTTGAACTTATTCCCACTCAATTTCAAAAAGTTTTCATAGTTGCCATCAAGCTAAACCAAGAAGATTTGTGGTGCCACTAGCAACAAGTATTGTTAGTGATGGCACTGGGACAAAGTTCTAGTTTGACACATGGTATAGGGATCACCCTTTGAAGGACTTTTTTCCCATCATTACTTGGTATCACTTCTACCAAAAAATCTTGGGTAGCTATATGGGAAGAGGGAGTATGCATTGGTCCACTCACTTTTCAAGAAATTTTCAGGACAGAGGATAGGTAGTGGAGTTGGGTGATATATGCCAAGTTTGGCAAAAGGATGGGAGGGTGGTGTTCTTATGAAGGGAGGGAAAGTACAAGGGGAGTTGTGGAAAACCATAAGGAGAGGGTGGATAGAGTTTCAAGGCCATAACCAAATTTGAAGTAAGGGATGGTAGGAGGATTAGGTTTTGGCATGACCTATGATGGGGCAATTCTTTTGAAAGCTTTGTTTCCTGCTTTGTACTCCATTGTCAATTCTATAGATGCTTGGATGGTGAAATTTTGGGACGAAGTGGGAGGTGTTGGGCATTGGAGCCCTTGTTTTTTCAGAAACGTTCAAGATTGGGAAGTAGATATGGTAGAAGATTTTCTCAAGAAGATCTAGAACACAATGGTTCAAATAGAGTGTGAGGACAAATTGATTTGGAAATTAAATGAGGAAACTTTCATGTAAAATCCTACTATAGTTCTTTAGAGTCAATCACTAGAGATCCTTTTCCTGTCAAACAAGTTTGGGGTTTCGGACTCCTCCAAAGGTGGGGTCATTTGTTTGGGAGGTAGTTTGGGGTAAAATTATAACTTTAAACAAATCAAGGAGGATAGCAAGGGCTAAAGCTAACTGGCCTTATATGCACATGAGAGATGAAGAATTGACCAATCATACTCTTATGCATTGTGGTGTAGCTCATAGTCTTTGGCACCTATTATTCTCATTTCTCACTCTTTAATGTGTTATGGCCCTCATGGGTATTGCCTTATACTGAAAAAGATGCCTTGCTAGGATGGCATGGGTTTTTTTGGGGGGGAAAAATGCACAGAAAAAGCTTGGAGGCTAGTCCCATTATGTTTGTTATGAACTATTTTGTATGAGAGAAACTTTAGAACTTTTGAAGGCATGGAGAAGTACAGTCAATTGTTAAAGGATTCTATTGTTCAAAAACTCTTTCCCTGATCCAGATTTGGTGTGGGAGTGAGATGCTCATCTGTGTATGATTTTGTGGACTGTGTGGGGCCACACTAGTGTAATTCCTTTTCATCTTTCACCCTTTGGCAATCTTTGTGTACTTCCTGTATACCTAGGTTCCACCCCTATTTGAGCAGCACTTTTAATAAATTGTTCTTTTGTTTGTTAAAAAAAATGGTTCAAGATTTTCTTTACCTTATCCAGTTTGTAGTTTTGAGTATAGATTGCCCAAATAAGTTGGAAAAAATAGAAACTTCTCTGATGAATCTTTTTATAGCTCCCTGAATATGATGGAGCACTTCTTTCCTATGAGAGAGGCTTGAGTGTTATTGGTGCCTACTAGAGTTAGCTTCTTTCTTAGAAACTTCTCTGATAAATCTTTCTATAGCTCCCTGAATATGATGGAGCGCTTCTTTCCTATGAGAGAGGCTTGAGTGTTATTGGTGTCTACTAGAGTTAGCTTCTTTCTTAGAAACTTCTCTGATAAATCTTTCTATAGCTCCCTGAATATGATGGAGCGCTTCTTTCCTATGAGAGAGGCTTGAGTGTTATTGGTGCCTACTAGAGTTAGCTTCTTTCTTAGAAACTTCTCTGATAAATCTTTCTATAGCTCCCTCAATATGATAAAGTGCTCTTTTCCTATGAGAGAGGCTTAGGTGTCATTGGCGCCTACTAGAGTTTTTTTTTTTTTTTGATAGATAAACAACCAAATATATTAGAAAAGGCTAAGAAGCCGCATTGGCGCCTACTAGAGTTAACTTCTTTTCTTTAGAAGGTTCGAATGTAATAGTTAAGACAGTAGATCGGGCCAAGTCCGTATCACCTTAGCAAGTTCCATTACATACCAATGTTTGGTTTTGATAGAGATGGTCTAGATCGATTTGAAAGGCAGAGGCAGGCTGGAACTTGAGGAGAAAGGTCATTTAGAAATGGAATCTGGATTTTTTGGAACTAGAAAGGTGGTTTTATTCCACTTAGTTGCAAATGGTTTTATTCCTTTAGTGGCAGAGAAAGAAAAAATTGGTTTGAAAGAAACGAAGAGAAGAGGAAGGAAGAAGACATAGGTATTGGGTAATGGGGTACTGGAATAGAAGATGCTTTGAAGGTTTTAAGGGTGGTGTGAATAGCTTGGAATAAACACAGGAAAGCCATTTGCCAAACATGGCATTTTTTTGTTTATCCAAGTCCTT